>CM033469.1:9249966-9472893 GCA_019447015.1 Hymenochirus boettgeri
AATTATATTATATACTGTAGTTCTGGTTGGTACAGGGATACTATATATATTGAGAATTACTGATATTAATACATATACGTAGATCTGGTTGGTACAGGGACTATATAATATTGAGAATGCTGGTATTAATACATATACTGTAGTTCTGGTTAGTACAGGGATACTATAAATATTGAGATTACTGGTATAATACATATATTGTAGTTCTGGTTGGTACAGGGATACTATATAATATTGAGAATTACTGGTATTAATACATATACTGTAGTTCTGGTTGGTACGGAATACTATATAATATAGAGAGTTACTAGTATTAACCATATACTGTATTCTGGTTGGTACAGGGTACTATATAATATATACTGTGTAGTTCTGGTTGGTACGGGAATACTATATAATATTGAGAATTACTGGTATTAATACATATACTGTAGTTCTGGTTGGTACAGGAAACTATATAATATAGAGAGTTACTGGTATTAATCCATATACTGTATTCTGGTTGTGTACAGGGATACTATATAATATGGAGAATTACTGGTATTAATATGTATACTGTATTCTGGTGGTACAGGAATACTATATAATATAGAGAATTACTGGTATTAATACATATACTGTAGTTCTGGTTGGTACAGGGATACTATATAAATATGAGAATTACTGGTATTAATACATATATTGTAGTTCTGGTTGGTACAGGGATACTATATAATATTGAGAATTACTGGTATTAATACATATACTGTAGTTCTGGTTGGTACGGAATACTATATAATATAGAGAGTTACTAGTATTAATCCATATACTGTATTCGGTGGTACAGGGATACTATATATATGGAGAATTACTGGTATAATATATATACTGTATTCTGGTTGGTACAGGAATACTATATAATATAGAGAGTTACTGGTATTAATACATATACTGTAGTTCTGGTTGGTACAGGGATACTATATAATATAGAGAATTGCTGGTATAAATCCATATACTATATTCTGGTTGGTACAGGGATACTATATAATATTGAGAATTACTGATATTTTATACATATACTGTAGTTCTGGTTAGTAAGGGGATACTATATAATATTGAGAATTACTGGTATTAATACATATACTGTAGTTGTTGGTTGGTACAGGGATACTATATAATATTGAGAATTACTGGTATTAATAAATATACTGTAGTCTCTGGTTGTACAGGGATACTATAAAATATGAGAATTACGGTATATACATATATTGTAGTTCTGGTTGGTACAGGGATAACTATATAATATTGAGAATTACTGGTATTAATACATATACTGTAGTGGTTGGTACAGGAATACTATATAATATAGAGAGTTACTGGTATTAATCCATATACTGTAGTTCTGGTTGGTACAGGCATACTAATAATATAGAGAACTACTGGTATAAATCCATATACTATATTCGGTTGGTACAGGGATACTATATAATATGGATAATTATTGGTATTAATACATTACGTAGTTCTGGTGGTACAGGGATACTATATAAATAGGAATTACTGGTATAAATCCATATAATTCTGGTTGGTACAGGGATACTATATAATATGGATAATTACTGGTATTAATACATATACTGGTTCTGGTTGGTACGGGGATACTACATAATATTGAGTATTACTGGTATTAATACATATACTGTAGTTCTGGTTGGTACAGGGATCTATATAATATTGAGAATTGCTGGTATTAATACATATACTGTAGTTCTGGTTGGTACAGGGATACTATATAATATTGAGAATTACTGATATTAATACATATTACTGTATCTGGTTGGTACAGGGATACTATAAATATTGAGAATTGCTGGTATTAATACATATACTGTAGTCTGGTTAGTACAGGGATACATATAATATTGAGAATTACTGGTATAAATACATATATTGTATGTCTGGTTGGTACAGGGATACTATATAATTTAGAATTACTGGTATTAATACATATACTGTAGTTCTGGTTGGTACAGGAATACTATATAATATAGAGAGTTACTAGTATTAATCCAATACTGTATTCTGGTTGGTACAGGGATACTATATAATATATACTGTGTTTATTTTTGGTTGGTACGGGAATACATATAATATGAGAATATATGGTATTAATACATATACTGTAGTTCTGGTTGGTACAGGATACTATATATATAGAGAGTTACGGTATTAATCATCATATACTTATTCTGGTTGGTACAGGGATACTATATAATATGGAGAATTACTGGTATTAAATGTATACTGTATTCTGGTTGGTACAGGAATACTATATAATAGAGAATTACTGGTATTAATACTATATACTGTAGTTCTGGTTGGTACAGGGATACTATATAAATTGAGAATTACTGGTATTATACATATATTGTAGTTCTGGTTGTAAGGGATACTATATAATATTGAGAATTACTGGTATTAATACATATACTGTAGTTCTGGTTGGTACAGGAATACTATATAATATAGAGAGTTACTAGTATATCCATATAATGTATTCTGGTTGGTACAGGGATACTATATAATATGGAGAATTACTGGTTAATACTAATCAATACTGTAGTTCTGGTTGGTACGGGAATACTATATAATATTGAGAATACTGGTATTAATACATATACTGTAGTTCTGGTTGGTACAGGAATACTATATAATATAGAGAGTTACTGGTATTAATCCATATACTGTATTCTGGTTGGTACAGGGATACTATATAATATGGAGAATTACTGGTATTATATGTATACTGTATTCTGGTTGGTACAGGAATACTATATAATATAGAGAATTACTGGTATTAATACATATACTGTAGTTCTGGTGGTACAGGGATACTATATAATATTGAGAATTACTGGTATTTATACATATACTGTATTTCTGGTTGGTACAGGGATACTATATAATATTAAGAATTACTGGTATTAATACATATACTGTAGTTCTGGTTGGTACGGGGATACTACTAATATGAGTATTATTGGATTAATACATATACTGTAGTTCTGGTTGGTACAGGGGACTATATAATATAGAGAATACTTGTATTATACATTTGTAGTTCTGGTTGGTACAGGGGGACTATATAATATAGAGAATACTGGTATTAATACATACAGTATATTGTAGTTCTGCTTGATCCAGAGTACTTTGCGATGTCCTTTTGGAGTCTGGAAGGACTTTTTGCCCTTTTTAGCTGTGTTTTTTGCCTTCCTACTGGTAGGTAGAGTTAAAAAGGGGGGTGAAAAAGTTGGACTGTGGACGCATGTCTTATTCAACCTCAATTAATATGTTACTATGAATGTTTTATTTTTTATGATTATCTATCTGTATTTCTTTATTCTCTATCTCTATCTAACACTGGTGAAAGCATATAGTAGAATTTTTAGTTTTATTGTTGACCACATGGATAATGAAATGTTCTGGCAATAGAAGGTCCCAAATGCCTGTCTATATAGTTGTAACTATCACTCTGCTCCCTATAAAAGAGCTTCAGGTTAGTCAGTTCTCTATTCCATGTAACTCTGCTAAAAACTGCTGGGAAGATGCTTGATTGTCCTTGTGACACTGATCTATCTGTTTGTGCAATTCTGAGGATCCTGTCTAGAATGACTTCATTTCTAATGTTAATATATCTGTTGTCGTAAGTTTATCACTCACAAACATGGTTCTCTACCCACAAACCCTGCCTGTAATCTGAAAATTACCAAAATGCTCCAGAAGTATGAATATATCCAGGATGGAGATTTAATACTAGGAGGAGTGTTACCAGCAAATTTTTCGCAGCCCCTTAAAGATTTCCAGGAGACGTTTATAAACGTACAGCATGTGTCTGGTAAGTCCTAAAATCACAAGATATTTAACACTAACTAAGGCAACATTATAACAGGTGGAGAACATATTTTATATAGGAACACCCAGTACAATAAAATAAAAATAAACTGAAAAATTCAGCCGTCTTTATTCTTTATCATTTTGAAAGGTTTTCTCAGTCCAAAATTTGTAATTATGCATAATAGATTCTAAATATAAAACTACAGGTAGATTCAAATTTGCATACCATCCATCATAACCTGCCTGGACCCCGCAATATGCATGATGTCCATTATCGCACCATCTTGAATGGCAAAACTAAGCTAGTCCATTGTAAAACATAATGAAAGGCTAGAAAATCTCATTTAAAACTTATATGGCTGTGCACATTAATGTTAATCAGCAAATCCTTTTCAGATCCAATTAGACTAATTACGGCCATGTGTGTGTGTCATTCTGTGTCATGAGAGAGAAAATCACTTTCTGGAAAATGGATTCCTTGAATGATTTCTCTTTTCAAATTTCAACTTGGAAACTGCCATACATATTACTTTTTTCACAAATGTAGTATTTTTATGTGGATTTATATAGCACCAGCATCTTCCGCAGCATCTCCGCATACAATTACATGTATACATTCACATCAGGCCATGCCGTACAGTACAGTACAGTATGTCTTTATGTTTGTGGGGAAACCAGAGTGCCCAGAGGAAACCCACGCAACACAGGTAGAACATACAAACTCCTTGAAGGTGGTGTCCAAGGGTGGAATAAAACTCAGGACTTCAGCGCTGCAAGGCTTCAGCGCTAACCGCCGAGCCACGCTCAGTAAATAGGGAATATTCAAGCTCTTTACTATGAAAAAACACACCATGAAAAAAATCACCACCAAGAACACCAAAAAAAACAATCCCATGTGCCTTACTTCTGACTCTGGTCACAGGAGGCATCATGAAGGGTGCTGCACAGGCATGCACATGCACAAAACTGCTTCTTTCTTCCCTTTACTTCTGTTTTTAACCCAGTATTTGCCAAGCATTTTAGTGAGCAGGAAGGAGTCATTGGGAGCTTTCTGTAAATGTTGTGTAAGCCTACACACTGGCAAGCTGCTAGGGGATTTGATTGACAGCTCAAGCAGGAGTGGTGTATTGAAATCTGACTGTTTTAACAATCTATCTATATATCTATCTATATATCACCGTATCAATTTTAATTATCCAGAAAGTGTGCATTAATAATATTATATATATAGTAAACAGTTTACACCGCACAGGATTAATTTCCACGATTCTTTATTATTGTTGCAATGTGAAATGTACAACTGTTCTGGGAAAGCAATCCCCTTCCTAGGTACAAAAAAATGACAATCACATAATGCTAACCCTCTATGCTAGATATACCCTCCCCTACAGGAACTGACATCCTACTCCCTCCCTCAATCAACAAAATCCTGTAGATTAACCCTAAATTCAACAATTTGTACTTGTACATCTTTAAACATTAGTACCAACATATCACTTATATTTACTATCCAATAATGATTTTATACCATGTTATAACTGACTCAACACTAGAACACATTATAGGATAGACTGACATGGTTGAAATGCACCACCTCTTCTTTTTATTATTTAGAGAATGATACAAATCATAATCTATCTTGAGTCCTCTAAGGTGTAAACTCCCCATTAGTATTAATCTACAGGATTTTGTTGTTTGAGGGGAGGGAGTATGATGTCAGTGTCCTGTAGGGCAGGGTATATCTAGCATGAGAGGGTTAGCATTATGTGATTGCCATTTTTGTACCTGAGGAAGGGGATTGCTTTCCCCGAAATGTTGTACATTTCACATATGCAACAATAATAAAGAATCTTGGGAATTGAAATCTGTGTGCGGTGTAACACTGGTTTACTATATGAAAAGGGAAGAATACAGCTACATTCCCATCACCAGCACAGGTCCCAATAGATTGAGAGGTGTGCGGTGTGTCGTCTGATTGTGTGTGTGTGTATATATATATATATATATATATATATATATATATATAATGTGACATTGTTTACCTTTCAGGCCTATTTTGAAAGCTACAGACAAATTTTAGATTTTCATTACTATTCAACAAATTACCATGACCCAGGATTGTACCCAACCTGACTCTGGGATACCATATATACGATTCCTGTGGAGACCCTTCTAAGGCTGTTAGGAGCATCTTACAAATATTATCGGGTACCAACGAGCCGGTTCCCAATTACTCCTGTATGGGAAATAGAAACATTGCCGCGGATTTATTGGGGATCTCACCTCAGAGAAACAACAATCCATAGCCCAGATACTGAGTCTGTACGGATATTCACAGGTAAGAAAAAATATCCTTATATTTAAAGCATTTGAGATGTCAATACTAATATGAGAAGGGTAAAATGTAGCAAATAGGTTCAATATTATCTCACAATTTCACATTTTTAAAATTAAAGGTACATTTTCTTAGACTTTGCATTATCCTTTATCCTCGTAGTGGAATACATGAGTTTTTAGGAGGTACTATTAAGGTGAGGGTATATAACATTGTTACACACAGGAAAGGTCTATAGTTATTTGTGTAACTATGTTCACTATTTAATTAAAATCACCATAGCAAATAACACTATACAAAGTACATTTCTACTACTGCCATTTTAATTACAAAACAAATTACAGTATATACAAAAAAAAGTATACTTATTTTTACTTGACACCCCAAGGTTAAATGGAAACCTCAAAATGGAAGGTTTACCACACGACTAAAACTGCTAAAGGGTCTCCAATATGGACTCACACTCCACTCTCCCTCCCTTCTCCATAGAAAGAAATACGACTTCTTTAAGGAGACAATCCTGTTTCTGTTTGCTAGACAGGAAGTGTAAGGAAGTTCCCGTATATACCCAACTATGTGCTCCCAACTCCATCAGGTGGATGCATGAGTGATCACCCTATCCTTTAAATTATATGACTTGAGGGAGTGCTCACTGAGTATGATGGGTATTTAAAGGGATGGGATTATTACTCATGCATCACTTGATGAATGGGTTGGAGCCCTTCAAGAGTTCTGTACCAAATACTGTTTTAACACCTTACCCGGGCAGTTTTGATAACACCTCAATCACACAATGACAATGCAATTGCATTCAGAAGTCCCTAATCCCTATGCCTGGCTGTGATATGCTAATTGGGACTTTCCAGAGTACTTTATGCCTACAGATTTTGTACAGTCATTCTGAATTGAGAGATCCAGTCGAGTGACTAGCGAAACGTCATCAAAGAACTAAACTTTAAGTCCAGTTGGTCCATCTGAATACAACAGATTACCATGACCTGGAAACCTTCGTAAGCCTGTACTTTATACTATTAATAACTAAGGGTAAACATTTTCTTATTTCTTTCAAACAAGCCTAGCATATTGTATTAGCTTCTCTGGACCTTAAGGGGAACTGTGGTGTCCAGACAAGTATTCCAAAAAAAAAAGGCCTGGTTCCTACCTTTAAAATGAACCATCAGACACCTTACTGGTGCAACACAGATGAAAATCATTGTTCAAAAAGTTAAGGGGTTAGCTGCAGCCAGTGCTATTCAATATCTGCTCCTCCATCTCCACCTCCCCCCAAAAAGGAATGTACCCACGCATGATTTTAGCGCCAGCTCTTAGCAGTGTCAAAATCTTGCGCAAATGTGATATTTAATCGTAAGCACCAGCTGCGCGGGCGTCTAATGCGAAAACCTGCAATTTAATATTACATTTGCCCTAAGGAATTAAAGTTGCGCTAACCAATATTGAAACTGCCCAGCGGCTCTTGGTAAATGAGTCACTATCAGGGCAATGCACCAATGGCACACCTGCTCCTGTTCTGAAGATGTTATATCGGTTCATTGCAGCGCTGCATAGCTAAGCGAAAGATAACCGCGCAGCTGCCGCAAGCAATGTTATATGCCGAAAGCGCCATATATTGCCTCACTTAAACCACCAGCTAATAGCTGGCTTTAAAAGTGTCATAAGAAAAACACCAGTTAGAGATGCTGTTATTGGCATATGACATCACCGGCTGTTTGCACCGGGTTGCCAATAGCTACAAATGTCAGCATTTTCTGAGGATGTTTTATTCATCTATTGGATACTTTATTTTCTGGGAATAAACAAACTGTTATGAGCAGTTTTGTTTGGCTGGTGGCTTCTCAACATTTGGTGACTATATGCAGCTAAAACTAAGCTAAATTGCAATACGCAACATGTATAAATTGTACAGGGAGTTTTTTAAGGAAATAAAAAACACTGCCTAAATGAAAAGGGGAAGTACAGTCCTCAGACAACATTGCCCCAATAGAAGAGCACATTCACAAAATACTGTACAAAAATCTGTTTCTAACCTCTACCATTGCTGAGGATGCTGGGTGATTTTGAAATTAAACTTGGTTAGTAGGGGTCAGCTCCCATAATTCACCTTAGCTGGTAACACCCAGCTAAGTGTATGCGAGTACATTTCACGGAAGTTACAGCCTTGCTCCTGGAAGCTGGCAGCCAACATGTTACAGCTCATGTTACAGAGAGAAAGGTTTAAGGCAAAGAAGCAGTATGAGTGGGAAGTCTGTACAGGAGCTGGTTCAGTGATGATTACAGGGTGGGAACATATGGAGACACTAGAGATTAAATATAAGGAAGTGCAGCAGAGCGAAGGGATTTAAATGTTAGGAGAAGGATTTTATAGAAAATGTTAATGGTTGTGTTAATGTTGTTCGGTACAGGAGATTTGGGATTCTGTTTATGAGAGAGCGATCAATAACTCTTAGTGAAACACATACCAGAGTCCAGATTAGGAGCGCTCACCGATGGCGTCCGTGTTGATTCCACACTGTACTGCGTCCTATCGGCAGGTGACCTCTCCCAGAACGAGACCTCAGCGGGGTCTCAACGATACTTTGAACGAAGAGCACAAACATCAGGGAGCGGACAGCTCCGGAATTGGACTCAGACTTGGCAGTGGTGTCATCGTAAAACTTTATTTTCAACCAAATGTCAACATCAATCAACGCATAAAAACATCAAAAAGGTGCAACCAAAACAGTGGTCTGATGCGTTTCACGGCGTTTCCCGGCGCTTCATCAGAGACTCACTAAGGGAGTTCTTAGATACATAATATAATCAGTACAAGTGAATCTCCGGAACACCAAGGGCTTTTAGCTCTCAGGATTCGCTACCCCACGTTAGCGCTTGAAGGTCCAGATGCTGATTTGGTGTGTTCCACACCTGCGGTACTTTTATTGGGTCTCTACTTCCCTCTGTCCCAGTCCCGGCAGCAATTAGGTAATCAAGCTGGGTTGGTCGGAGACTCCACACAGTATATACTACAAACAAACTTTTCTTTTTTCAGTGCTCTCAGCAACATGTTTCGCATCCTACACGGATCCTCTTTCAAGCTTAAAAAAGGATTAATGTAAGATCCAAAACATATTGCTGAGATGACTGAAAAAAAAAGAAAAGTTTGTTTGCAGTATAATACTGTGTGGAGTCTCCGTCCAACCCAGGTTCAGATGCTTCCTGTTTGTGTGTTGGATGAAGTCCCTTAATTCCATGTGGCACATCTAAGTCCACTCCAAGTCACACGCAGTCCTGACCTACCAATGTCACACACCCAAAACAGCATACACACCGGTTCTTTTGAGCCTGCAGCTCGTTAGTCCACACCACACTGATCAGTGAGATCAGCACAACACAGCAGCACAGCCCTTCCTCCCCGCAAGCTGTAGCAGCAAAAAGGGCAACTGTGTTAAATCCAATCTGCAAACTTTATGTAGACACCTTTAAACCAATTAAATACAAATATTAAAATAGTGCAACAGGTTCCAAATGTCTACTTCCTCATGCTTGTATTTTATAAATGCTGTAGTGATATTGTATATAATATACACAAAAAATTATATTTTTAGAATGATTCGTAAAGTACTAACGGGGAGATTCAATATCGCTTAAAGTCCCAGCGAAAGTCCAGCTCCTTACCTTAGTCCGATCCCGCGATACAATAACTGACGTAAGCGAGATTACATCAGTTATTACATCGCGGGATCGGGCAAAGCTAAGGAGCGGGACTTTAACGCTTCACAGCCCAAAGCGTTAAGTTTCACGCTACAAAGTAGCGCAAAACTTAACACTACGGGTTTTGGATCGTTAGCACAGAGCTATTTCCAGAAACATTCGGAAATGTCGCTGTGCTCGAAAATCCATCCAAACCCACGTTAACCCACATTTTTTAGGGTTAACGTGGGTTTTAGACGGAAAAGGGCTGTATTGAATCTCCCCCTAAGAGTTGTTGATCAAAGGAAATCCTTCAGATTTTAACTCTATATGTTATATAGTAATAATCGTTAAGGTTAACCTGGTAAGGGAATCTTATACTGGAGAAACTCTGTCTTGAGAGAAGAGAGGCATTCTTGCATGACTGTTCTTTCAGTGTAGAAGTTAACAAAAGATTATTACCTGCCCTCAGGTATGTCTACTAGGGGTGGTCCTATGGGTTAGCTCAATTATATAAGGATCTTGTATTAACCACCCTTTTCTTAGTCAGTACAGTAAAGTATTACAGTAGAGTACAGTGTTATCTAACAGACACAAAGTTATTTTCTGTGAGGCAGTGGACACCAATATCCTTTAGAAACAAGGGAAGATAAAACCTCTGGAGAAACAAAGGATAGATTAAGGGAAGTGGTATTCCTGTGGGGTGTTTTATTCTTTGATCCCCCATGAGGATTCCTAATGTTTCCAGGTAATTGTATTTTATTTATTTTCTACTTCCTTTTTTACTCAAGATCAATCATTTTATTTTTTATGTCCTAGTTATGTTCCTAAATGAAAACTTTAATGCTAAGGCTGTTTAGTTTAACTTAAAGTTGTACTTTGTCTTGTCCAGTAGTGTCCTTGTGGCTTTTTTTTCTTTTCCTTTAGGAATAGGAAGAATAAGATCATTGTCTTTATAATACTGGACTGAACGCAAACCTTTCCTGAGAATATCAACCCGATATCTGAATCCAAATTCTTACTTAAATATTTTATTTATGTTTTTATTTTTCTGTATTACATTTGGAAGAATGCTTTGTCTACCCCCTCACTGTCTTATTGTTGGTAGGTAAAAAATATTCACTTAGAGGTTTATCATTAAAGTAACATTCTGTTAATGTTATTTTGTCCATTGTGCAATTGTTTTATTATGTACATTTTCGTGTTTCCTGTTTAATAAATTCCATATAATAGCACATTGCAAGCATCCTGTATCCGCAGACAGTGCCTGGTGCCGGACACTCAGATCCCTACAGCTGGTCCTTGAACCATACTCATACATTTGAGTAGAGTTCCAGCAGGTAGGGTCACAAATCAGGTGTTTCTGTGGTAGGTGGTGTGATGCTCCCCCCCCCCTAATATTGAGAATTGCTGGTATTAATACATATACTGTAGTTCTGGTTGGTACAGGGATACTATATAATATTGAGAATTACTGATATTAATACATATACTGTAGATCTGGTTGGTACAGGGATACTATATAATATTGAGAATTGCTGGTATTACTGGTTATAATACATATATTGGTTAGTTCTGGTTGGTACAGGGATCCTATATAATATTAGAATTACTGGTATTAATACATATACTGTTTCTGGTTGGTACAGGAATACTATATATATAGAGAGTTACTAGTATTAATCCATATACTGTATTCTGGTTGGTACAGGGACTATATAATATATACTGTAGTTCTGGTTGGTACGGGAATACTATATAATATTGAGAATTACTGGTATTAATACATATACTGTAGTTCTGGTTGGTACAGGAATACTATATAATATAGAGAGTTACTGGTATTAATCCATATACTGTATTCTGGTTGGTACAGGGATACTATATAATATGGAGAATTACTGGTATTAATATGTATACTGTATTCTGGTTGGTACAGGAATACTATATAATATAGAGAATTACTGGTATTAATACATATACTGTAGTTCTGGTTGGTACAGGGATACTATATAATATTGAGAATTACTGGTATTAATACATATATTGTAGTTCTGGTTGGTACAGGGATACTATATAATATTGAGAATTACTGGTATTAATACATATACTGTAGTTCTGGTTGGTACAGGAATACTATATAATATAGAGAGTTACTAGTATTAATCCATATACTGTATTCTGGTTGTACAGGGATACTATTAATATGGAGAATTACTGGTATTATATATATACTGTATTCTGGTTGGTACAGGAATACTATATAATATAGAGAGTTACTGATTAATACATATACTGTAGTTCTGGTTGGTACAGGGATACTATATAATATAGAGAATTGCTGGTATAAATCCATATACTATATTCTGGTTGGTACAGGGATACTATATAATATTGAGAATTACTGATATTTTATACATATACTTGTAGTTCTGGTTAGTAAGGGGATACTATATAATATTGAGAATTACTGGTATTAATACATATACTGTAGTTGTGGTTGGTACAGGGATACTATATAATATTGAGAATTACTGGTATTAATACATATACTTTAGCTCTGGTTAGTACAGGGATACTATAAAATATTGAGAATTACTGGTATTAATACATTATTGTAGTTCTGGTTGGTACAGGGATACTAATAATATTGAGAATTACTGGTATTAATACATATACTGTGTTCTGGTTGGTACAGGAATACTATATAATATAGAGAGTTACTGGTATTATCCATATACTGTAGTTCTGGTTGGTACAGGCATACTATATAATATAGAGAACTACTGGTATAAATCCATATACTATATTCTGGTTGGTACGGATACTATTAATATGGATAATTATTGGTATTAATACTATACTGTAGTTCTGGTTGGTACAGGGATACTATATAATATAGAGAATTACTGGTATAAATCCATATACTATATTCTGGTTGGTACAGGTACTATATAATATGGATAATTACTGGTTTAATACATATACTGTAGTTCTGGTTGGTACGGGATACTACATAATATTGAGTATTACTGGTATTATACATATACTGTAGTTCTGGTTGGTACAGGGATACTATATATATTGAGAATTGCTGGTATTAATACATATACTGTAGTTCTGGTTGGTAGCGGATACTATATAATATTGAGAATACTGATATTTACATATACTGTAGATCTGGTTGGTACAGGGATACTATAAATATTGAGAATTGCTGGTATTAATACATATACTGTAGTTCTGGTTGTACAGGGATCTATATAATATTGAGAATTACTGGTATAAATACATATTTGTAGTTCTGGTTGGTACAGGGATACTATATAATATTGAGAATTACTGGTATTAATACATATACTGTAGTTCTGGTTGGTACAGGAATCTATATAATATAGAGAGTTACTAGTATTAATCCATATACTGTATCGGTTGGTACAGGATACTATATAATATATACTGTAGTTCTGGTTGGTACGGGAATCTATATATATTAAATTACTGGTTTAATACATATACTGTAGTTCTGGTTGGTACAGGAATACATATAATATAGAGAGTTACTGGTATTAATCCATATACTGTATTCTGGTTGGTACAGGGATACTATATAATATGGAGAATTACTGGTATTAATATGTTATCTGTATTCTGGTTGGTACGAGATACTATATAATATAGAGAATTACTGGTATTAATACATATACTGTAGTTCTGGTTGGTACAGGGATACTATAATATTGAGAATTACTGGTATTAATACATATATTGTAGTTCTGGTTGGTACAGGGATACTATATATAATATTGAAATTACTGTATTAATACATATACTGTAGTTCTGGTTGGTACAGGAATACTATATAATAGGAGAGTTACTAGTATTAATCCATATACTGTATTCTGGTTGGTACAGGATACTAAATAATTGGAGAATTACTGGTATTAATACATATACTGTATTCTGGTTGGTACGGGAATACTATATAATATTGAGAATTACTGGTATTAATACATATACTGTATTTCTGGTTGGTACAGGAATACTATATAATATAGAGAGTTACTGGTATTAATCCATATACTGTATTCTGGTTGGTACAGGGATACTATATAATATGGAGAATTACTGGTATTATATGATAACTGTATTCTGGTTGGTACAGGAATACTATATAATATAGAGATTACTGGTATTAATCATATACTGTAGTTCTGGTTGGTACAGGGATACTATATAAATATTGAGAATTACTGGTATTTATACATATACTGTATTTCTGGTTGGTACAGGGATACTATAAATATTAAGAATTACTGGTATTAATACATATCTGTAGTTCTGGTTGGTACGGGGATACTACATAATATTGAGTATTATTGGTATTAATACATATACTGTAGTTCTGGTTGGTACAGGGGTACTATATAATATAGAGAATTACTGGTATTAATACATTTACTGTAGTTCTGGTTGGTACAGGGGTACTATATAATATAGAGAATTACTGGTATTAATACATACGTATTTGTAGTTCTGCTTGATCCAGAGATACTTTGCGATTGCCTTTTGGAGTCTGGAAGGACTTTTTGCCCTTTTTAGCTGTGTTTTTTGCCTTCCTACTGGTAGGTAGAGTTAAAAAGGAGGGTGAAAAAGTTGGACCTGATGGACGCATGTTTCATTCAACCTCAATTAATATGTTACTATGAATGTTTTATTATTTATGCATTCTATCTGTATTTCTTTATTCTCTATCTCTATCTAACACTGCTGAAAGCATATAGTAGAATTTTTAGTTTATTGTTACCACATGGATATGAAATGTTCGCAATAGAAGGTCCCAAATGCCTGTCTATATATAGTGTAACTATCACTCTGCTCCTATAAAATGAGCTTCAGGTTAGTCAGTTTCTTCTATCTCCATGTAACTCTGCTAAAAACTGCTGGGAAGATGCTTTGATTGTCCTTGTGACACTGATCTATCTGTTTGTGCAATTCTGAGATCCTGTCTAGAATGACTTCATTTCTAATGTTAATATATCTGTCTGTCGTAAGTTTATCACTCAACAAACATGGTTTCTTACCCACAAACCCTGCCTGTAATCTGAAATTACCAAAATGCTCCAGAAGTATGAATATATCCAGGATGAGATTTAATACTAGGAGGAGTGTTACCAGCAAATTCTTTCGCACCCCTTACAGATTTCCAGGAGACGTTTATAACAGTACAGCATGTGTCTGGTAAGTCCTAAAATCACAAGATATTTACACTAACTAAGGCATACATTATAACAGGTGAGAACATATTTTATATATGGAACACCCAGTACAATAAAATAAAATACTGAACATATTCACTGTCTTTATTCTTATCATTTTTGAAAGTTTTCTCAGTCCAAAATTTGTAATTATGCATAATGATTCTAAATAAAAAACTACAGGTAGATTCAATATTGCAATACCATCCATCATAACCTGCCTGGACCCCGCAATATGCAATGATGTCCATTATCGCACCATCTTGAATGGCAAATAAGCTAGTCCATTGTAAAACATAATGAAGGCTAGAAAATCTCATTTAAAACTTTATCTGGCTGTGCACATTAATGTTAATCACAAATCCTTTTCAGATCCAATAGACTAATTATCGGCCATGTGTGTGTCATTCTGTGTCATGAGAGAGAAAATCACTTTCTGGAAAATGGATTCCTTGAATGATTCTCTTTTTCAAATTTCAACTTGGAAACTGCCATTTACATACTTTTTTTCACAAAATGTAGTATTATTATTGTGGATTTATATAGCACCACATCTTCCGCAGCATCTTCCGCATACATTAATTATGTACATTCACATCAGGCCATGCCCCGTACAGTACAGTACAGTATGTCTTTATGTTGTGGGGGAAACCAGAGTGCCCAGAGAAACCACGCAAACACGGTAGAACATCAAACTCCTTGAAGGTGTGTCCAAGGGTGGAATAAACTCAGGACTTCAGCGCTGCAAGGCTTCAGCGCTAACCGCCGAGCCACGCTCAGTAAATAGGGAATATTCAGCTCTTTACTATGAAAAACACACCATGAAAAAAATCACCACCAAGAACACCAAAAAAAACAATCCCATGTGCCTTACTTCCTGACTCTGGTCACAGGAGGCATCATGAAGGGTGCTGCACAGGCATGCACATGCACAAAACTGCTTCTTTTCTCCTTCCCTTTACTTCTGTTTTTAACCCAGTATTTGCCAAGCATTTTAGTGAGCAGGAAGGATCATTGGGAGACTTTCTGTAAATGTTGTGTAAGCCTACACACTGGCAAGCTGCTAGGGGATTTGATTGACAGCTCAAGCAGGAGTGGTGTATTGAAATCTTGACTGTTTTAACATTATCTATCTATATATCTATCTATTATCTACCGTATCAATTTAATTATCGCAAATGTTTGCATTAATATATTTTTATATATTAGTAACCAGTGTTACACCGCACCAGATTTCAATTTCCACGATTCTTTATTATTGTTGCATATGTGAAATGTACAACTGTTCTGGGAAAGCAATCCCCTTCCTCAGGTACAAAAAATGACAATCACATAATGCTACCCCTCTCATGCAGATATACCCTCCCCTACAGGAACTGACATCATACTCCCTCCCCTCAACAACAAAATCCTGTAGATTAACCCTAAATTCAACAATTGTACTTGTACTCTTATAACATTAGTACCACATATCACTTATATTTACTATCCAATAATGATTTTATACCATGTTATTAACTGACTCAACACTAGAACACTTATAGGATAGACTGACATGGTTGAAATGCACCACCTCTTCTTTTATATTTATAGAGATGATACAAATCATAATCTATCTTGAGTCCTCTAAGGTGTAACTCCCCAATTAGTATTAATCTACAGGATTTTGTTGTTTGAGGGGAGGGAGTATGATGTCGTTCCTGTAGGGCAGGGTATATCTAGCATGAGAGGGTTAGCATTATGTGATTGCCATTTTTGTACCTGAGAGGGGATGTCTTTCCCCGAAATGTTGTACATTCACATATGCAACAATAATAAAGAATCTTGGGAATTGAAATCCGTGTCTGGGTGTAACACTGGTTTATATATGGAAAGGGAAGAATACAGCTACATTCCATACACCAGCACCAGGTACCCAATAGATTGGAGGTGTGCGGTGTATCGTCTGATTGTGTGTGTGTGTATAATATATATATATAATATATATAATATATATATATATGTGACATTGTTTACCTTTCAGGCCTATTCTTGAAAGCTACAGACAAATTTTAGATTTTCATTTACTATTCAACAAATTAACCATGACCCAGGATTGTTACCCAACCTGACTCTGGGATACCATATATCGATTCCTGTGGAGACCCTTCTAGGCTGTTAGGAGCATCTTACAAATATTATCGGGTACCAACGAGCCGGTTCCCAATTACTCCTGTTGGGAAATAGAACATTGCCGGATTTATTGGGGATCTCACCTCAGAAACAACAATCCCCATAGCCCAGATACTGAGTCTGTCCGGATATTCACAGGTAAGAAAAATATCCTTATATTTAAAGCATTGAGATGTCAATACTAATATGAAAGGGTAAATGTAGCAAATAGGTTCAATATTATCTCCCAATTTCACATTTTTAAAAATTAAGGTACATTTTCTTAGACTTTTGCATTATCCTTTATCCTCGTAGTGGAATACTTGAGTTTTTAGGAGGTACTATTAAGGTGAGGGTATATAACATTGTTACACACAGGAAAGTCTATATGTATTTGTGTAACTATGTTCACTATTTAATTAAAATCACCATAGCAAATAACACTATCAAAGTACATTTCTACTACTCGCCATTTTAATTACAAAACAAATTACAGATATACAAAAAAAGTATACTTATTTTTACTTGACACCCAAGGTTAAATGGAAACCTCAAAATGGAGGTTTAGCCACACGACTAAAACTTTAAAGGGTCTCCAATATGGACTACACATCCACTCTCCCCCTCCCTTCTCCTCATAGAAAGAAATACACTTCTTAAGGAGACAATCCTGTTTCTGTTTGCTAGACAGGAAGTGTAAGGAAGTTCCCGTATAATACCCAACTATGTGCTCCCAACTCCATCAGGTGATGCATGAGTGTATCCCTATCCTTTAAATTACCTATGACTTGAGGGAGTGCTCACTGAGTATGATGGGTATTTAAGGGATGGGATTATTACTCATGCATCACTTGATGAATGGGTTGGAGCCTTCAATGAGTTCTGTACCAAATACTGTTTTAACACCTTACCCTGGCAGTTTTGATAACACCTCAATCACACAATGACATGCAATTGCATTCAGAAGGTCCCTAATCCCTATCGCCTGGCTGTGATATGCTAATTGGGACTTTCCAGAGTACTTTATTGCCTACAGATTCTTGTACAAGTCATTCTGAATTGAGAGATCCAGTCGGATGACTAGCGAAACGTCATCAAGAACTAAACTTTAAGTCCAGTTGGTCCATCTGAATACAACAATATACCATGACTGAGAACCTTCGTAAGCCTGTTACTTTATACTATTAATATTACTTTAAGGGTAAACATTTTCTTATTTCTTTCAAACAAGCCTAGCATATTGTATTAGCTTCTCTGGACCTAAAGGGGAACTGTGGTGTCCAGACAAGTTTATTCAAAAAAAAAAGGCTCTGTTCCTACCTTTAAAATGAACCATCGAGACACCTTACTGTGTGCAACACAGCATGAAAATCATTGTTCAAAAAGTTAAGGGGTTAGCTGCAGCCAGATGCTATTTCAATATCTGCTCCTCCATCTCCACTCGCCCCAAAAAGAATGTACCCACGCATGATTTTTAGCGCCAGCTCTTAGCCAGTGTCAAAATCTTGCGCAAATGTGATATTAAATCGTAAGCACCAGCTGCGCGGGCGTCTAATGCGAAAACCTGCAATTTAATATTACTTTGCACTAAGGAATTAAAGTTGCGCTAACCATATTGAAACTGCCCAGCGGCTCTTGGTAAATGAGTCACTATCAGGGCAATGCACCAATGGGCACCACTGCTCTGTTCTGAAGATGTTATATCGGTTCATTGCAGCAGCTGCATAGCTAACGCGAAAGATAACGCGGCAGCTGCGCAAGCAATGTTATATGCCGAAAGCGCCATACTATTGCCTCACTTTAACACCAGCTAATAGCTGGCTTTAAAAGTGTCATAACAGAAAAACACCAGTTAGAGATGCTGTTATTGGCATATGACATCACCCGGCTGTTTGCACCGGGTTGCCAATGCTACAATGTCAGCATTTTCTGAGGATGTTTTATTCATCTATTGGATACTTTCATTTTCTGGGAATAACCAAACTGTTATGAGCAGTTTTGTTTTGCTGGTGGCTTCTCAACATTTGGTGACTATATGCAGCTAAAACTAAGCTAAATTGCAATACGCACATGTATAAATTGTACAGGGAGTTTTTTTAAGGATAAAAACACTGCCTAAATGAAAAGGGAAGTACAGTCCTCAGACAACATTGCCCCAATAGAAAGAGCACATTCACAATATACTGTACAAAAATCTGTTTCTAACCTCTACCATTGCTGAGGATGCTGGGTTATTTGAAATAAACTTGGTTAGTTAGGGGTCAGCTCCCATAATTCACCTTAGCTGGTAACACCCAGCTAAGTGTAGTGCAGTACATTTCACAGGAAGTTACAGCCTTGCTTCTGGAAGCTGGCAGCCAATCATGTTACAGCTCATGTTACAGAAGAAAGTTTAAGGCAAAGGAAGCAGTATGAGTGGGAAGTCTGTACAGGAGCTGGTTCAGTGATGATTACAGGGTGGGAACATATGGAGACACTAGAGATTAAATATAAGGAAGTGCAGCAGAGCGAAGGGATTTAAATGTTAGGAGAAGGATTTTATAGAAAATGTTAAATGGTTGTGTTAATGTTGTTCGGTACAGAGGAGATTTGGGATTCTGTTGATAGAGAGCGATCAATAACTCTTAGTGAAACACATACCAGAGTCCAGATTAGGAGCGCTCACCGATGGCGTCCGTGTTGATTCCACACTGTACTGCGTCCTATCGTGCAGGGTGACCTCTCCCAGAACGAGACCTCAGCGGGGTCTCACGATACTTTGAACAAGAGGCAAACATCAGGGAGCGGACACTCCGGAATTAGGACTCAGACTTGGCAGGTGGTGTCATCGTAAAACTTTTATTTCAACCAATGTCAAACATCAATCAACGCTATAAAAACATCAAAAAGGTGCAACCAAAACAGTGGCTGATCGTTTCACAGCGCGTTCCCGGCGCTTCATCAGAGACTCACTAAGGGAGTCTCTTAGATACATAAATATAATCAGTAAAAGTGAATCTCCGGAACACCAATGGGCTTTTAGCTCTCAGGATTCGCTACCTCCCACGTTAGCGCTTGCACAGGTCCAGATGCTGATTTGGTGTGTTCCACACCTGCGGTATACTTTTATTGGGTCTCTACTCCCTCTGTCCCAGTCCCGGCAGCAATTAGGTAATCAAGCTGGGTTTGTCGAGACTCCACACAGTATTATACTACAAACAAACTTTTTTTTTCAGTGCTCTCAGCAACATGTTTCGCATCCTACACACGGATCCTCTTTCAAGCTTAAAAAAGGATTAATGTAAGATCCAACATATTGCTGAGATGACTGAAATAAAGAAAAGTTTGTTTGCAGTATAATACTGTGTGAGTCTCCGTCCAACCCGGTTCAGATGCTTCCTGTTTGTGTGTTGGATGAAGTCCCTTAATTCCATGTGGCACATCTAAGTCCACTCCAAGTCACACGCAGTCCTGACCTACCAATGTCACACACCCAAAACAGCATACACACCGGTTCTTTTGAGCCTGCAGCTCGTTAGTCCACACCACACTGATCAGTGAGATCAGCACAACACAGCAGCACAGCCCTTCCTCCCCGCAAGCTGTAGCAGCAAAAAGGGCAACTTGTTAAATCAATCTGCAAACTTTATGTAGACACCTTTAAAACCAATTAAATACAAATATTAAAATAGTGCAACAGGTTCCAAATGTCTACTTCCTCATGCTTGTATTTATAAATGCTGTAGTGATATGATATTAAATAAACACAAAAAAATTATATTTTTAGAATGATTCGTAAAGTACTAACGGGGAGATTCAATATCGCTTAAAGTCCCAGCGTTAAGTCCAGCTCCTTACCTTAGTCCGATCCCGCGATACAATAACTGCGTAAGCGAGATTACACTCAGTTATTACATCGCGGGATCGGGCAAAGCTAAGGAGCGGGACTTTAACGCTTCACAGCCCAAAGCGTTAAGTTTCACGCTACAAAGTAGCGCAAACTTAACACTACGGGTTTTGGATCGTTAGCACAGAGCTATTTCCAAAACATTCGGAAATGTGCTGTGCTCGAAAATCCATCCAAAACCCACGTTAACCCACATTTTTTAGGGTTAACGTGGGTTTTAGACGGAAAAGGGCTGTATTGATCTCCCCTAAGAGTTGTTGATCAAAGGAAATCCTTCAGATTTTAACTCTATATGTTATATAGTATATATATCGTTAAGGTTAACCTGGTAAGGAATTTCTACACTTGGAGAAACTCTTGTCTTGAGGACACGATGGACCATTCTTGCATGACTGTTCTTTCAGTGTAGAAGTTAAACAAAAGATTATACCTTGCCCTTCAGGTATGTCCTACTAGGGGTGGTCCTATGGGTTAGCTCAATTATAAGGATCTTGTATTAACCACCCTTTTCTTAGTCAGTACAGTAAAGTATTACAGTAGAGTAATGTTATCTAACAGACACAAAGTTATTTTCTGTGAGGAGTGGACACCAATATCCTTTAGAAACAAGGGAAGATAAACCTCTGGAGAAACAAAGGATAGATTAAGGGAAGTGGTATTCTCTGTGGGGTGTTTTATTCTTTGATCCCCCATGAGGATTCCTAATGTTTCCAGGTAATTGTATTTTATTTATTTTCTACTTCCTTTTTTACTCAAGATCAATCATTTTATTTTTTATGTCCTAGTTATGTTCCTAAATGAAAACTTTAATGCTAAGGCTGTTTAGTTTAACTTAAAGTTGTACTTTGTCTTGTCCAGTAGTGTCCTTGTGGCTTTTTTTTCTTTTTCCTTTAGGAATATAGGAAGAATAAGATCATTGTCTTTAATATAATCTGGACTGAACGCAAACCTTTCCTGAGAATATCAACCCGATATCTGAATCCAAATTCTTACTTAAATATTTTATTTATGTTTTTATTTTTCTGTTACATTTGGAAGAATGCTTTGTCTACCCCCTCACTGTCTTTATTGTTGGTAGGTAAACAATATTCACTTAGAGGTTTATCATTAAATAACATTTCTGTTAATGTTATTCTTGTCCATTGTGCAATTGTTTTATTATGTACATTTTCGTGTTTCCTGTTTAATAAATTCCATATTAGCACATTGCAAGCATCCTGTATCCGCAGACAGTGCCTGGTGCCAGGACACTCAGATCCCTACGCTGGTCCTTGAACCATACTCATACTTTGAGTAGAGTTCCAGCAGTAGGGTCACAAATCAGGTGTTTCTTGTGGTAGGTGGTGCTGATGCTGAACTATATACATATATAAAATATTTTTTAATTAATTAATATTATTTTTTTCAATTAAATTATTTATATTTCTTAGGAGTCTGTCTTATTCTAAATAGCCTAAAGACAAATTACTGTATAAATGTGGTTGTAAAGTGGAGATGTTTAACTGCATTTGTAAGCATATTAACTATTTTCATTTTGGCGATCAGGGAGTTTACAATCCTGATATTAAAATGTCAATCTCCCACATGTTCTGAATCAATGTGTGGGTGCACAGAGAAACGTGGAGACCAACTAGCTCAAATAGGACGCATGCACAAGTGCAATTACAGAAAAAAAATTAAAGAGCTCTGTAATTTGAACAGCCTACACTTTTTCAAAGGAAACAGACCCAAAACTTGCAATAACCCACACAACCTTTATATTTTTGGAATCTACACACCTTGTTACACAGCTTGTAACCATACATTACTACATACATGAAGAATTCCAGACGCAGTAATCATAGAACATGCTTTTAAGAGATTTAGTAAAACTAAAAAAAGATAATCAAAGGTTAAAGCCTCCAATTTTTCAAAGTAAACAACCTAGAAACTTGGAAATACCCCCCACAAACTAGATTTTGGGAATCTACACACTTTCAGTTATGTAACAGTGCCATTCTTTCATACATAGATGAAGAATTCCAGACGCAGTAATCCACAGAAGTCTGTGCTTTTATGAGATTTTGTGAAAAAATAAAAAAGATGATTGAAAGGTTGAATCCTACGGAAACCCACTTGATAAGTAAAAAACCAATTTAATGTCAATCTCCCCACATGTCCTGAATTAAACGGTATGCCATATGCATGGTGCACACAGAGACATGGCCACCAACTATCTCAAATGGGACGCATGCAAAAGTGCTATTCCAAGAAAAAATCAAGTGCTCTGTAATTTGAACAGTCTGCTCAGCCCTGAAACTTGAAAACACTCCCACAAATCTCAGTAGCAAAGACTGAGTTCCATTCACAATACTATAGTCCATAAATACTATAGTAAGTGTCACCACTGACAGCTTACTGTAGCTGCACTGCACTGCTATCTGAATGGAGATCACAGTGCAGTACCTCCACTAGAACTACATTGTGGGCTTCTCCAGTACAGTCCACAGCTTTCAGGTAGATATTTTCTTATCCCCATCAGATTTGAACAAAACCAATGGGGGATTGAGGGGGTTAGGGGCTGCAGTTGAATGGGCCCTTCACCCCCCCCACCCCGATTACCTCTAGCGATTCGTTTTTTAATTATTTTATGTATATTGGAAACCACAGAAACATATATATATATATATATATATATATTATATATAATATATATATATACGTTCTGTGGCACTGAGAGAGTAAAATGCAGCACCTGAACAAAAATATTCTCTACTGTCTTTTTTTTTTATCCCAGATAAGTCACGGTGCTACAGATACCTCACTCATTGACAGAAGGACCTTCCCATACTTTTTTAGGACAGTGCAAAGTGATTACAATCATTTTTTGCTCTGAGCAAGATACTGAAACATTTTGGTATAACCTGGGTTGGACTTATTGTATCTGATGATATCACTGGTGAACGGGAACATCAAGTACTGACAAAATATTTCTCTAATGAAGGGATATGCATTGAATTTTCCATGAAGATACTTTATTATGATAATAGTATATTAAAAGCAAAAATGCATGCTAGTTTGATGGCACAGAAGAGATTCATTGAAAAGACTTCATCTAATATAATTGTGTTTTGTGGGAGACTTAATGTTCCTTTTTTATCAAGTTTAACCTTTCACCAAGATGTGTTAAATAAGAAGACTTTATTTCTTTCTGCTATAGTGCCAGCTAACCTTAATATTTTACCATATACCTTAAATATATTTAATGGCATTATTTTTTTTGAACAGAATCAATTAAATTCTTTAAATAGTCCAGATATAAAACAATTTGTGGGGAGTCTGTCTCCTTCCAATACCCTGAAGACAAATTACTTGAAGAAATTTGGATGCTATGTATTACTGTTTGTCAAAAGACAAAATGAAAAACGATTTTCAACGAAAAATTTTACCTAGCAAAACTTTCTAACTGCACCGGCCAAGAAAACCTTGCTGATCTAGAAAAATTTGAATTTAAATTATCCTCTCCCCATGTGTATCTTGTAGTTGATATAATGTCTCATGCCATCTATAAATGCAACAGCACTTGCCAAACAAATGCCTGAAAAGAAAGAGAGTTTGCTCATTTACACAACACCAGGTAATATAGTATTAATTAATTATATACAATGCAGAAATTCAATTATGGTCTCAATGAGTCATAGGGACAGAAAGGGCCTTTAGGATTATAAAACTGTAACAAGAGTGTAAGAAAGCAATCAAACTATAGCAAAATTAATAATGAAGTTAAGATAGCTGAACAAGCATCACTCCCCTAGTTTTTTTTTTATAAGTTAGTTACGGAGGATGTCGATAAAGCAAATGCTACAATATTTTTTTCCTCTGTATACATTATAGAAGATCCTAGTACAGATATAGTACAATAATGGTGTAAAAGATGCAAGTGCACATTGGTTACCGAGGATTGGTCACAAAACAACTAAATAAGGTTAATATTAATAGATCTCCTGGACCGGATATATACTCATATATAAATCTGTCAGTTTTTCTAGGCCATAGTTTCTTTATTTTTGCAGATTCCCTCATGTCAGGATGTGTGCCTCTGGATTGGAAAAAGCTGATGTTATTCCAATTTCAAAAAGGTGCGTTTCACGGTACCGGTTAATTACAGGCCTCTAAGTTTAACATCATGGTGGGAAAGTTTTGCAATGGCTTTTGATACAGTCCCCCATAGGTGTAAAATATAACTAAGGTCTGTTGGTCTGGGGAGGCACATTTGTACATGGATAGAAAATTGGTTAAGAATAGGATGCAGAGAGTAGTTGTTAATGGGGCTTCATCTGTATGGACTAAAGTGTAGGTGGGGTGCCAAAGGGTTCTCTGTTAGGGCTGCTTCCATTTAATCTATATATCTAATTAATTTGTTGAAGTGGGTATTGTCAGCAAGGTTTCTGTGTTTGCTGACGACACAAATTTTGTCGACCATTAAAAACTTCAGAGGATGTGCAATCTTTGCAGGGGGACTGCTAATGAGATTTAATAATGAGAAAATTAAGGTGATGCATTTTGGACTTAAAAATCCTTGTGCTGCTGATACTATAAATGGCTCTGTGTTGAATGAATCCCTTTTGGAAAGGGATCTTAAGAGTTTTGTCAAAGAACAAACTTAAAGGTAGCAAAGTGCCATGCAGCAACAGCTAGAACCAGCATGGTATTGTCTTGTAAAAGAGAGGTATGGATTCAGGGAGGAAAATGTTATTCTCCCTCTTTACAAAGCATTGGTACGGCCTCATTTGGAATATGCAGGGCAATTTTGAAAATTGTACTGTGTCACAAAAGGACATCTTTGAAATGGAAAGGGTTCAGAGAAGGGCAACTTAAATTAATAAGGGGATTGGGGAGCTTGAATATGAAGAAAAATTACAATTATGCATGCTAGAGAAAGGCGCTTGCGTGAGGATATGATTTCTGTGTAAAATACATTAACATACAATACAATATCTGGGGCATTGTTCACCAATAGAACATGTCAGAGGACAGTGGGACATCCCTTAAGACTTGAAGAGAAAAGCTCAGGCTTCAATCGGAAAGGGTTTTTCACTGTAAGAATGGTAAAGCTATGGACTGTCTTCCAGTGGCATTGTGTGGCAGTTTCATTGGTCAGTTTCAAAAAAGCTGGATAAGTTTCGCAAACAAGGATGTTGCAAGTTACTGGTATGAAATATAAAGTAGACTTAACCAGGGAAATTTCTGATTGTCACTTGGCGTCAGAAAGGAATTTTTTTTCCCCTTCATTAATTTGGTGGGGTTTTTTTTTGCCTTTTTTCGGACATCTTGGAAATGGAAGGAGTTCAGAGAAGGGCACCTAAAATAATAGGGAATGGAGGGGCTTGACTATCGCAGCACATTAGACAAGTTAGGGCTGTTTACTAGAGATGTACTGTGGGTTCTAATAGAACCCAGTTTCAAATCGAATCTGAGGGTTTTAAAGTCCTGAACTCCTGGAATTTATGAAACTCAAATTTTCCGAATTTTCTATTTTTATCCGAAAATTCAAAATTATCGAAATCGAAATTAAGTGATTATCGAAATAGTGAGATGATTATCGAAAATAAAATCGAAACCGCATTAATCATCGAATTTATGGAAATGACTCTGCCTAAATTCACACCAACCGTAGTGCCAACCCCCTGGGTATGAAAGGCAACGTTTCAGACACCATGTTGTGTGTTGGAGAGTTTAGTAGGGAACCTGATGTGTTAGAGTTTGGAGAGATTTTGAGCTTTGATGTGTGTGATTCAGTGTGGTGGGTTACACTTGCTGTTACCCCCCCTGTGTTCACACATTTATACACTCAAAAGTCCTTTTAATGACTACTGTGAACCAAAAGTCCTTTTAAGGACTAACCCATCCTTTTAAGTCCTTTGGACAATTTTCTGTTTTCCTTTTAGAGGGCTTGGTGTGTTTTATTTCTCTCTGTCTGTATTATTGTAGTGCAATATATATATACAGATATATAGGGAGAGCAAAATTCAGGCAGGGCAAGAAAGTGAACAGAGGCAGAGAAAGAAGTGTCTCTGCACGTTATGTTACGGCAGAGGTGGGCCCATGCGTCTGCTGCTGCTGGGCAGAGCCACCTGCAGTGCCCGATATGTTCTGGGGTAGCGGGGCTAGGGCTATTGATCATGATCAAGGAAGGCAGATAGTCACTGGATTCCCCAGCTTTCCCCTTCCACCTCCTCACAGGCACAGGACATCCGAGCTGCCACCACTGATAATGTGCCTGCCCCTCCCCCCTGTGGCATAGATCCTATCTATTGAGTTTATTGACCACATTGTCCAAACATTCGGATCTGGAGGAGGAGTCACAGGAGATGCTTTCCCACACTATGTGTGGTGCTAGTGTGCGTAGGAGGAGCTTTGCACTGACACACAGTCCTTCCTGACACCTTGGTGTCAGGAAGTGTTCAGTGCATAGGGGGCAGGAGGCTGAGCTTATCATGCAGCAGTCCAGAGACAGCCCAGGGAACTATTATAGGGGGTGAGGTTCCAGCTGCTGGAACCTGTTAGTGAGAAGGCGGGGGGGAGTGAGGCGATGGGCCCACGATTCAGTGGGTACATGATGCCACACAGACACAAACAATGGTTCTTACCCAGCGAAAAGTTTACTGAACAATAGTAAAAGAGAAATAACTGGGCCAGATTAAACAGACAGATAAAAAAGATAATCACACATAAACAGTAATATGGTGTAGCCTATAACTAGCCCCTGCTAAACATTTCCCCCACAGTCCGCAAGGCCGTCTGGCCTCCCCTAAATGTTCCTCCCACACCCTAGTATTGCACAATACTATTTGTAATCCACAGGTAATTTGTTTCTCTCTTTACACAAGGCCTTCCTATTCGTAGTTCCAAGCCAATTTTAAGTTTGTTTCTGGCAATGTCAGCTGGCTGAAAGTGAGGCTCTAATGCAGAAGTTTATATAGTGGGACAAACAGGAACAAGCTGCGAAAACCGGAAGTAGATACCGAAAGTAGAAAGGCCAATTTCGGTATCTCCGCATGTACAGCATGTAAAGCTATCGATTTTGGTAACCCTCGAAAGCTGAGATCGATTTTGGTAACCCTCGATTTGTATCATTCCAGGTAACCCTTGAAATCGTAAACCGTCAACCCTCGAAAGTAACAATCGATTTCTGTAACCCTCGAATGTTTGTGCTGATTTCGTTCACTCACCCTCGAATGTACAAGTCGATTTCGGTAACCCTCGAATGTACAAGTCGATTTCGGTAACCCTCGATGTACAAGTCGATTTCGGTAACCCCGAATGTACAAGTCGATTTCGGTAACCTCGAATGTACAAGTCGATTTCGGTACCCTCGAATGTCCAAGCGATTTCGGTAACCCTCGAATGTACAAGTCGATTTCGGTAACCTCGAATGTACAAGTGATTTCGGTAACCCTCGAATGTACAGTCATTTCGGTAACCCTCGAATGTACAAGTTGATTTCGGTAACCCTCGTTGTACAAGTCGATTTCGGTAACCCTCGAATGTACGTCGATTTCGTAACCTCGAATTTGGAATATCGGTAACCCCGAAAGTAATGTTCATTTCGTTAACCCTCGAAAATACAATGCGGAAGCTCGAAAACAGCCCATCGAGAGGAAAGAGTTTTTAATGTGATTTTGGTTCTATTTATGGGTTCCCCAGACCATTCCCCAGGTCCCTGTGTTATTTACATTACCTACTATTACTATTTCATCCTTAAAATCAATAGAAACTTTCGAATATTTTCTCCCATAGACTTCTATGGTCCGTTTGTGATCTTCGAATTTCAAATTTACAGTTTAATTCAAAATTCTAAAACGGGACAAAACTCATCAGTTTTGAACATCTCTGCTGTTTACATTGGAGAAGCGACGTTTGCGTGGAATATGATCACTTTATACAAAATATTAATGGGCCTATATTCTCTCCGGAACATAGTTCACTAATAGGTCATATCAGAGGACACGCGGACATCCTTAAGGTTGGAAGATAAAGTTTCATCTTCAGGTTAGGAAAGGTTTCTTTACAGTGAGAACGGTGACACTTGGAACTGTCTTCCAGCAGATGTGGTAATGGCAAGTCCATTGAATAGCTTTAAAAATGGCCTAGATAATTTTCTATAACTAAAATTATTGAGAATTACTGGTCACTGTAGTTCTGGTTGGTACAGGATACTTTAAATATTGAGAATTACTGATATTTTATACATATACTGTAGTTCTGGTTGGTAAGGGGATACTATATAATATTGAATTACTGGTATTATACATATACTGTAGTTCTGGTTAGTACAGGGATACTATAAAATTTGAGATTTACTGTATTAATATATATTGTAGTTCGGGTTGGTACAGGGAACTATATAAATTGAGAATTACTGGTATTAATCATAACTTAGTTTGGTGGTACGGAATACTATATAATATAGAGAGTTACTAGTATTAATCCATATACTGTATTCTGGTTGGTACAGTATCTATATAATATGAGAATTACTGGTATTAATATATATACTGTATTCTGGTTGGTACAGGAAACTATATAATATAGAGAGTTACTGGTATTAATACATATACTGTAGTTCTGGTTGGTACAGGGATAATATAATATAGAGATTGCTGGTATAAATCCATATACTATATTCTGGTTGGTACAGGGATACTATATATATATGAGAATTACTGATATTTTATACATATACTGTAGTTCTGGTTTAGTAAGGGGATACTATATAATATTGAGAATTACTGGTATTAATACATTACTTGTAGTTGTGGTTGGTACAGGGATACTATATAATATTGAGAATTACTGGTATTAATACATATACTGTAGCTCTGGTTAGTACAGGGATACTATAAAATATTGAGATTACTGGTATTAATACATATATTGTAGTTCTGGTTGGTAAAGGGATACTATATAATATTGAGAATTCTGGTATTAATACATATACTGTAGTTCTGTTTTGGTACAGGAATACTATATAATATAGAGAGTTACTGGTATTAATCCATATACTGTAGTTCTGTTGGTACAGGCATACTATTAATATAGAGAACTACTGGTATAAATCCATATACTAATTCTGGTTGGTACAGGGATACTATATAATATGGATAATTTGGTATTAATACATATACTGTAGTTCTGGTTGGTACAGGGATACTATATAATATAGAGAATTACTGGTATAAATCCATATACTATATTCTGGTTGGTACAGGGATACTATATAATATGGATAATTACTGGTATTAATACATATACTGTAGTTCTGGTTGGTACGGATACTACATAATATTGAGTATTACTGGTATTAATACATATACTGTAGTTCTGGTTGGTACAGGATACTTATAATATTGAGAATTGCTGGTATTATACATATACTGTAGTTCTGGTTGGTACAGGGATACTATATATATGAGAATTACTGAATTAATACATATACTGTAGATCTGGTTGGTACAGGGATACTAATAATATGGAGAATTGCTGGTATTAAACATATACTGTTTCTGGTTAGTACGGGATACTATATAATATTGAGAATTACTGGTATAATACATATATGGTAGTTTCTGGTTGGTACAGGGATCCTATATAATATTGAGAATTACTGGTATTAATACATATACTGTAGTTCGGGTGGTACAGAATACTATATAATAGAGAGTTACTAGTATTAATCCATATACTGTATTCTGGTTGGTACAGGGATACTATATAATATATACTGTAGTTCTGGTTGGTACGGGAATACTATATAATATTGAGAATTACTGGTATTAATACTATACTGTAGTTCTGGTTGGTACGAATACTATATAATATAGAGAGTTACTGGTATTAATCCATATACTGTATTCTGGTTGGTACAGGGATACTATATAATATGGGAAATTACTGGTATTAATATGTATACTTTATTCTGGTTGGTACAATACTATATAATATAGGAAATTACTGGTATTATACATATACTGTAGTTCTGGTTGGTACAGGGATACTATAATATTGAGAATTACTGGTATTAATACATAATTGTAGTTCTGGTTGGTACAGGGATACTATATAATATTGAGAATTACTGGTATTAATACATATACTGTAGTTCTGGTTGGTACAGGAATACTATATAATATAGAGAGTTACTAGTATTAATCCATATACTGTATTCTGGTTGGTACAGGGATACTATATAATTGGAGAATTACTGGTATTAATATATATACTGTATTCTGGTTGGTACAGGAATACTATATATGAGAGTTACTGGTATTAATACATATACTGTAGTTCTGGTTGGTACAGGGATACTATATAATATAGAGAATTGCTGGTATAAATCCATATACTATATTCTGGTTGTACAGGATACTATATAATATTGAGAATTACTGATATTTATACAATACTGTAGTTCTGGTTAGTAAGGGGATACTATATAATATTGAGAATACTGGTATTAATACATTACTGTAGTTGTGGTTGGTACAGGGATACTATATAATATTGAGAATTACTGGTATTATACATATACTGTAGCTCTGGTTAGTACAGGATACTATAAAATATTGAGTTTGGTATTAATACATATATTGTAGTTTCGGTTGTACAGGGATACTATATAATATTGAGAATTACTGGTATTAATACATATACTGTAGTTCTGGTTGGTACAGGAATACTATATATATAGAGAGTTACTGGTATTATCCATATACTGTAGTTCTGGTTGGTACAGGCATACTATATAATAGAGAACCTGGTATAAATCCATATACTATATTCTGGTTGGTACAGGGATACATATAATATGGATAATTATTGGTATTATACATATACTGTAGTTCTGGTTTGTACAGGGATACTATATATATAGAGAATTACTGGTATAAATCCATATACTATATTCTGGTTGGTACAGGGATACTATATAAATGGATAATTACTGGTATTAATACATAACTGTAGTTCTGGTTGGTACGGGATACTACATAATATTGAGTATTACTGGTATTAATACATATACTGTAGTTCTGGTTGGTACAGGGATACTATATAATATTGAGAATTGCTGGTATTAATACTAATACTGTAGTTCTGGTTGTTACAGGGGATACTATATATATTGAGAATTACTATGATATAATACTATCTGTAGATCTGGTTGGTACAGGGATACTATATAATATTGAGAATTGCTGGTATTAATACATATACTGTAGTTCTGGTTAGTACAGGGATACTATATAATATTGAGAATTACTGGTATAAATACATATTGTAGTTCTGGTTGGTACAGGGATACTATATAATATTGAAATTACTGGTATAATACATATACTGTAGTTCTGGTTGGTACAGGAATACTATAATATAGAAGTTACTAGTATTAATCCATATACTGTATTCTGGTTGGTACAGATACTATATAATATATACTGTAGTTCTGGTTGTGTACGGGATACTATATAATATTGAGAATTACTGGTATAATACATATACTGTAGTTCTGGTTGGTACAGGAATACTATATAATTAGAGAGTTACTGGATTAATCCATATACTGTATTCTGGTTGGTACAGGGATACTATATAATATGGAGAATTACTGGTATTAATATGTATACTGTACTGGTTGGTACAGAAATACTATTAATAAGAGAATTACTGGTATTAATACATATACTGTAGTTCTGATTGGTACAGGATACTATATAATATTGAGAATTACTGGTATTAATACATATATTGTAGTTCTGGTTGGTACAGGGATACTATATAATATTGAGAATTACTGGTATTAATACATATACTGTAGTTCTGGTTGGTACAGGATACTATATAATATAGAGAGTTACTATTATAATCCAATACTGTATTCTGTTGTGGTACAGGGATACTATATAATATGGAGAATTACTGGTATTAATACATATACTGTAGTTCTGGTTGGTACGGGAATACTATAAATATTGAGAATTACTGGTATTAATACATATACTGTAGTTCTGGTTGGTACAGGAATACTATATAATAGAGAGTTACTGGTATTAATCCATACTGTATTCTGGTTGGTACAGGGATACTATATAATATGGAGAATTACTGGTATTAATATGTATACTGTATTCTGGTTGGTACAGGAATACTATATAAATATAAATTACTGGTATTAATACATATACTGTAGTTCTGTTCTGGTTGGTACAGGGATACTATATAATATTGAGAATTACTGGTATTTATACATATACTGTATTTCTGGTTGGTACAGGGATACTATATAATATTAAGAATTACTGGTATTAATACATATACTGTAGTTCTGGTTGGTACGGGGATACTACATAATATTGAGTATTATTGGTATTAATACATATACTGTAGTTCTGGTTGGTACAGGGGTACTATATAATATAGAGAATTACTGGTATTAATACATACAGTATATTGTAGTTCTGCTTGATCCAGAGATACTTTGCGATTGCCTTTTGGAGTCTGGAAGGACTTTTTGCCCTTTTTAGCTGTGTTTTTTGCCTTCCTACTGGTAGGTAGAGTTAAAAAGGAGGGTGAAAAAGTTGGACCTGATGGACGCATGTCTTCATTCAACCTCAATTAATATGTTACTATGAATGTTTTTATTATTTTATGCATTATTCTATCTGTATTTCTTTATTCTCTATCTCTATCTAACACTGCTGAAAGCATATAGTAGAATTTTTAGTTTTATTGTTGACCACATGGATAATGAAATGTTCTGGCAATAGAAGGTCCCAAATGCCTGTCTATATATAGTGTAACTATCACTCTGCTCCCTATAAAATGAGCTTCAGGTTAGTCAGTTTCTCTATCTCCATGTAACTCTGCTAAAAACTGCTGGGAAGATGCTTTGATTGTCCTTGTGACACTGATCTATCTGTTTGTGCAATTCTGAGGATCCTGTCTAGAATGACTTCATTTCTAATGTTAATATATCTGTCTGTCGTAAGTTTATCACTCAACAAACATGGTTCTCTACCCACAAACCCTGCCTGTAATCTGAAAATTACCAAAATGCTCCAGAAGTATGAATATATCCAGGATGGAGATTTAATACTAGGAGGAGTGTTACCAGCAAATTCTTTCGCAGCCCCTTACAGATTTCCAGGAGACGTTTATAACAGTACAGCATGTGTCTGGTAAGTCCTAAAATCACAAGATATTTAACACTAACTAAGGCATACATTATAACAGGTGGAGAACATATTTTATATATGGAACACCCAGTACAATAAAATAAAAATAAACTGAACATATTCAGCTGTCTTTATTCTTATCATTTTTGAAAGGTTTTCTCAGTCCAAAATTTGTAATTTATGCATAATAGATTCTAAATAAAAAACTACCAGGTAGATTCAATATTGCAATACCATCCATCATAACCTGCCTGGACCCCGCAATATGCAATGATGTCCATTATCGCACCATCTTGAATGGCAAACTAAGCTAGTCCATTGTAAAACATAATGAAAGGCTAGAAAATCTCATTTAAAACTTTATCTGGCTGTGCACATTAATGTTAATCAGCAAATCCTTTTCAGATCCAATTAGACTAATTATCGGCCATGTGTGTGTCATTCTGTGTCATGAGAGAGAAAATCACTTTCTGGAAAATGGATTCCTTGAATGATTCTCTTTTTCAAATTTCAACTTGGAAACTGCCATTTACATATTACTTTTTTCACAAAATGTAGTATTATTATTGTGGATTTATATAGCACCAGCATCTTCCGCAGCATCTTCCGCATACAATTACATGTATACATTCACATCAGGCCATGCCCCGTACAGTACAGTACAGTATGTCTTTATGTTTGTGGGGGAAACCAGAGTGCCCAGAGGAAACCCACGCAAACACAGGTAGAACATACAAACTCCTTGAAGGTGTGTCCAAGGGTGGAATAAAACTCAGGACTTCAGCGCTGCAAGGCTTCAGCGCTAACCGCCGAGCCACGCTCAGTAAATAGGGAATATTCAAGCTCTTTACTATGAAAAACACACCATGAAAAAAATCACCACCAAGAACACCAAAAAAACAATCCCATGTGCCTTACTTCCTGACTCTGGTCACAGGAGGCATCATGAAGGGTGCTGCACAGGCATGCACATGCACAAAACTGCTTCTTTCTCCTTCCCTTTACTTCTGTTTTTAACCCAGTATTTGCCAAGCATTTTAGTGAGCAGGAAGGAGTCATTGGGAGACTTTCTGTAAATGTTGTGTAAGCCTACACACTGGCAAGCTGCTAGGGGATTTGATTGACAGCTCAAGCAGGAGTGGTGTATTGAAATCTTGACTGTTTTAACATTATCTATCTATATATCTATCTATATATCTACCGTATCAATTTTAATTATCCAGAAATGTTTGCATTAATAATATTTATTATATATAGTAAACCAGTGTTACACCGCACACAGGATTTCAATTTCCACGATTCTTTATTATTGTTGCATATGTGAAATGTACAACTGTTCTGGGAAAGCAATCCCCTTCCTCAGGTACAAAAAATGACAATCACATAATGCTAACCCTCTCATGCTAGATATACCCTCCCCTACAGGAACTGACATCATACTCCCTCCCCTCAATCAACAAAATCCTGTAGATTAACCCTAAATTCAACAATTTGTACTTGTACATCTTATAACATTAGTACCAACATATCACTTATATTTACTATCCAATAATGATTTTATACCATGTTATTAACTGACTCAACACTAGAACACATTATAGGATAGACTGACATGGTTGAAATGCACCACCTCTTCTTTTTATATTTATAGAGAATGATACAAATCATAATCTATCTTGAGTCCTCTAAGGTGTAAACTCCCCAATTAGTATTAATCTACAGGATTTTGTTGTTTGAGGGGAGGGAGTATGATGTCAGTTCCTGTAGGGCAGGGTATATCTAGCATGAGAGGGTTAGCATTATGTGATTGCCATTTTTGTACCTGAGGAAGGGGATTGCTTTCCCCGAAATGTTGTACATTTCACATATGCAACAATAATAAAGAATCTTGGGAATTGAAATCCTGTGTGCGGTGTAACACTGGTTTACTATATGGAAAAGGGAAGAATACAGCTACATTCCCATACACCAGCACCAGGTACCCAATAGATTGAGAGGTGTGCGGTGTATCGTCTGATTGTGTGTGTGTGTATATATATATATATATATATATATATATATATATATATATGTGACATTGTTTACCTTTCAGGCCTATTCTTGAAAGCTACAGACAAATTTTAGATTTTCATTTTACTATTCAACAAATTAACCATGACCCAGGATTGTTACCCAACCTGACTCTGGGATACCATATATACGATTCCTGTGGAGACCCTTCTAAGGCTGTTAGGAGCATCTTACAAATATTATCGGGTACCAACGAGCCGGTTCCCAATTACTCCTGTATGGGAAATAGAAACATTGCCGGATTTATTGGGGATCTCACCTCAGAAACAACAATCCCCATAGCCCAGATACTGAGTCTGTACGGATATTCACAGGTAAGAAAAATATCCTTATATTTAAAGCATTTGAGATGTCAATACTAATATGAGAAGGGTAAAATGTAGCAAATAGGTTCAATATTATCTCCCAATTTCACATTTTTAAAAATTAAAGGTACATTTTCTTAGACTTTTGCATTATCCTTTATCCTCGTAGTGGAATACATTGAGTTTTTAGGAGGTACTATTAAGGTGAGGGTATATAACATTGTTACACACAGGAAAGGTCTATATGTATTTGTGTAACTATGTTCACTATTTAATTAAAATCACCATAGCAAATAACACTATACAAAGTACATTTCTACTACTGCCATTTTAATTACAAAACAAATTACAGTATATACAAAAAAAAGTATACTTATTTTACTTGACACCCCTAAGGTTAAATGGAAACCTCAAAATGGAAGGTTTAGCCACACGACTAAAACTGCTAAAGGGTCTCCAATATGGACTACACATCCACTCTCCCCCTCCCTTCTCCATAGAAAGAAATACGACTTCTTTAAGGAGACAATCCTGTTTCTGTTTGCTAGACAGGAAGTGTAAGGAAGTTCCCGTATAATACCCAACTATGTGCTCCCAACTCCATCAGGTGATGCATGAGTGATCACCCTATCCTTTAAATTACCTATGACTTGAGGGAGTGCTCACTGAGTATGATGGGTATTTAAAGGGATGGGATTATTACTCATGCATCACTTGATGAATGGGTTGGAGCCCTTCAATGAGTTCTGTACCAAATACTGTTTTAACACCTTACCCTGGGCAGTTTTGATAACACCTCAATCACACAATGACAATGCAATTGCATTCAGAAGGTCCCTAATCCCTATCGCCTGGCTGTGATATGCTAATTGGGACTTTCCAGAGTACTTTATTGCCTACAGATTCTTGTACAAGTCATTCTGAATTGAGAGATCCAGTCGGATGACTAGCGAAACGTCATCAAGAACTAAACTTTAAGTCCAGTTGGTCCATCTGAATACAACAGATATACCATGACCTGAGAACCTTCGTAAGCCTGTTACTTTATACTATTAATATTACTTTAAGGGTAAACATTTTCTTATTTCTTTCAAACAAGCCTAGCATATTGTATCTAGCTTCTCTGGACCTTAAAGGGGAACTGTGGTGTCCAGACAAGTTTATTCCAAAAAAAAAAGGCCTGGTTCCTACCTTTAAAATGAACCATCAGACACCTTACTGTGTGCAACACAGCATGAAAATCATTGTTCAAAAAGTTAAGGGGTTAGCTGCAGCCAGATGCTATTTCAATATCTGCTCCTCCATCTCCACCTCGCCCCAAAAAGGAATGTACCCACAGCATGATTTTTAGCGCCAGCTCTTAGCCAGTGTCAAAATCTTGCGCAAATGTGATATTAAATCGTAAGCACCAGCTGCGCGGGCGTCTAATGCGAAAACCTGCAATTTAATATTACATTTGCACTAAGGAATTAAAGTTGCGCTAACCAATATTGAAACTGCCCAGCGGCTCTTGGTAAATGAGTCACTATCAGGGCAATGCACCAATGGGCACACTGCTCCTGTTCTGAAGATGTTATATCGGTTCATTGCAGCAGCTGCATAGCTAACGCGAAAGATAACCGCGCAGCTGCCGCAAGCAATGTTATATGCCGAAAGCGCCATACTATTGCCTCACTTTAAACACCAGCTAATAGCTGGCTTTAAAAGTGTCATAACAGAAAAACACCAGTTAGAGATGCTGTTATTGGCATATGACATCACCGGCTGTTTGCACCGGGTTGCCAATAGCTACAAATGTCAGCATTTTCTGAGGATGTTTTATTCATCTATTGGATACTTTCATTTTCTGGGAATAAACAAAACTGTTATGAGCAGTTTTGTTTTGCTGGTGGCTTCTCAACATTTGGTGACTATATGCAGCTAAAACTAAGCTAAATTGCAATACGCAACATGTATAAATTGTACAGGGAGTTTTTTTAAGGAAATAAAAACACTGCCTAAATGAAAAGGGGAAGTACAGTCCTCAGACAACATTGCCCCAATAGAAAGAGCACATTCACAAATATACTGTACAAAAATCTGTTTCTAACCTCTACCATTGCTGAGGATGCTGGGTGATTTTTGAAATTAAACTTGGTTAGTAGGGGTCAGCTCCCATAATTCACCTTAGCTGGTAACACCCAGCTAAGTGTATGCAGTACATTTCACAGGAAGTTACAGCCTTGCTTCCTGGAAGCTGGCAGCCAATCATGTTACAGCTCATGTTACAGAGAGAAAGGTTTAAGGCAAAGGAAGCAGTATGAGTGGGAAGTCTGTACAGGAGCTGGTTCAGTGATGATTACAGGGTGGGAACATATGGAGACACTAGAGATTAAATATAAGGAAGTGCAGCAGAGCGAAGGGATTTAAATGTTAGGAGAAGGATTTTATAGAAAATGTTTAATGGTTGTGTTAATGTTGTTCGGTACAGAGGAGATTTGGGATTCTGTTTATGAGAGAGCGATCAATAACTCTTAGTGAAACACATACCAGAGTCCAGATTAGGAGCGCTCACCGATGGCGTCCGTGTTGATTCCACACTGTACTGCGTCCTATCGTGCAGGTGACCTCTCCCAGAACGAGACCTCAGCGGGGTCTCACGATACTTTGAACGAAGAGCAAACATCAGGGAGCGGACAGCTCCGGAATTAGGACTCAGACTTGGCAGGTGGTGTCATCGTAAAACTTTTATTTCAACCAAATGTCAAACATCAATCAACGCTATAAAAACATCAAAAAGGTGCAACCAAAACAGTGGTCTGATGCGTTTCACGGCGTTCCCGGCGCTTCATCAGAGACTCACTAAGGGAGTCTCTTAGATACATAAATATAATCAGTACAAGTGAATCTCCGGAACACCAATGGGCTTTTAGCTCTCAGGATTCGCTACCTCCACGTTAGCGCTTGCACAGGTCCAGATGCTGATTTGGTGTGTTCCACACCTGCGGTATACTTTTATTGGGTCTCTACTTCCCTCTGTCCCAGTCCCGGCAGCAATTAAGGTAATCAAGCTGGGTTGGTCGGAGACTCCACACAGTATTATACTACAAACAAACTTTTCTTTTTTCAGTGCTCTCAGCAACATGTTTCGCATCCTACACGGATCCTCTTTCAAGCTTAAAAAAGGATTAATGTAAGATCCAAAACATATTGCTGAGATGACTGAAATAAAGAAAAGTTTGTTTGCAGTATAATACTGTGTGGAGTCTCCGTCCAACCCAGGTTCAGATGCTTCCTGTTTGTGTGTTGGATGAAGTCCCTTAATTCCATGTGGCACATCTAAGTCCACTCCAAGTCACACGCAGTCCTGACCTACCAATGTCACACACCCAAAACAGCATACACACCGGTTCTTTTGAGCCTGCAGCTCGTTAGTCCACACCACACTGATCAGTGAGATCAGCACAGACACAGCAGCACAGCCCTTCCTCCCCGCAAGCTGTAGCAGCAAAAAGGGCAACTGTGTTAAATCCAATCTGCAAACTTTATGTAGACACCTTTAAAACCAATTAAATACAAATATTAAAATAGTGCAACAGGTTCCAAATGTCTACTTCCTCATGCTTGTATTTTATAAATGCTGTAGTGATATTGATATATAAATATACACAAAAAAATTATATTTTTAGAATGATTCGTAAAGTACTAACGGGGAGATTCAATATCGCTTAAAGTCCCAGCGTTAAAGTCCAGCTCCTTACCTTAGTCCGATCCCGCGATACAATAACTGACGTAAGCGAGATTACATCAGTTATTACATCGCGGGATCGGGCAAAGCTAAGGAGCGGGACTTTAACGCTTCACAGCCCAAAGCGTTAAGTTTCACGCTACAAAGTAGCGCAAAACTTAACACTACGGGTTTTGGATCGTTAGCACAGAGCTATTTCCAGAAACATTCGGAAATGTCGCTGTGCTCGAAAATCCATCCAAAACCCACGTTAACCCACATTTTTTTAGGGTTAACGTGGGTTTTAGACGGAAAAGGGCTGTATTGAATCTCCCCCTAAGAGTTGTTGATCAAAGGAAATCCTTCAGATTTTAACTCTATATGTTATATAGTATATATATCGTTAAGGTTAACCTGGTAAGGGAATTTCTACATTGGAGAAACTCTTGTCTTGAGGACACGATGGACCATTCTTGCATGACTGTTCTTTCAGTGTAGAAGTTAACAAAAGATTATACCTTGCCCTTCAGGTATGTCCTACTAGGGGTGGTCCTATGGGTTAGCTCAATTATATAAGGATCTTGTATTAACCACCCTTTTCTTAGTCAGTACAGTAAAGTATTACAGTAGAGTACAGTGTTATCTAACAGACACAAAGTTATTTTCTGTGAGGCAGTGGACACCAATATCCTTTAGAAACAAGGGAAGATAAAACCTCTGGAGAAACAAAGGATAGATTAAGGGAAGTGGTATTCTCTGTGGGGTGTTTTATTCTTTGATCCCCCATGAGGATTCCTAATGTTTCCAGGTAATTGTATTTTATTTATTTTCTACTTCCTTTTTTACTCAAGATCAATCATTTTATTTTTTATGTCCTAGTTATGTTCCTAAATGAAAACTTTAATGCTAAGGCTGTTTAGTTTAACTTAAAGTTGTACTTTGTCTTGTCCAGTAGTGTCCTTGTGGCTTTTTTTTCTTTTTCCTTTAGGAATATAGGAAGAATAAGATCATTGTCTTTAATATAATCTGGACTGAACGCAAACCTTTCCTGAGAATATCAACCCGATATCTGAATCCAAATTCTTACTTAAAATATTTTATTTATGTTTTTATTTTTCTGTATTACATTTGGAAGAATGCTTTGTCTACCCCCTCACTGTCTTTATTGTTGGTAGGTAAACAAATATTCACTTAGAGGTTTATCATTAAAGTAACATTTCTGTTAATGTTATTCTTGTCCATTGTGCAATTGTTTTATTATGTACATTTTCGTGTTTCCTGTTTAATAAATTCCATATAATAGCACATTGCAAGCATCCTGTATCCGCAGACAGTGCCTGGTGCCAGGACACTCAGATCCCTACAGCTGGTCCTTGAACCATACTCATACATTTGAGTAGAGTTCCAGCAGGTAGGGTCACAAATCAGGTGTTTCTGTGGTAGGTGGTGCTGATGCTGAACTATATACATATATAAAATATATTTTTAATTAATTAATATTATTTTTTCAATTAAATTATTTATATTTCTTAGGAGTCTGTCTTATTCTAAATAGCCTAAAGACAAATTACTTGTATAAATGTGGTTGTAAAGTGGAGATGTTTAACTGCATTTGTAAAGCATATTAACTATTTTCATTTTGGCGATCAGGGAGTTTACAATCCTGATATTAAAATGTCAATCTCCCACATGTTCTGAATCAATGTGTGGGTGCACAGAGAAACGTGGAGACCAACTAGCTCAAATAGGACGCATGCACAAGTGCAATTACAAGAAAAAAAAATTAAAGAGCTCTGTAATTTGAACAGCCTACACTTTTTCAAAGGAAACAGACCCAAAACTTGCAAATAACCCACACAAACTTTATATTTTTGGAATCTACACACCTTGTTACACAGCTATGTAACCATACATTACTACATACATGAAGAATTCCAGACGCAGTAATCCATAGAACATGCTTTTAAGAGATTTAGTAAAAACTAAAAAAAGATAAATCAAAGGTTAAAGCCTCCAATTTTTCAAAGTAAACAACCTAGAAACTTGGAAATACCCCCCACAAACTAGATTTTGGGAATCTACACACTTTCAGTTATGTAACAGTGCCATTCTTTCATACATAGATGAAGAATTCCAGACGCAGTAATCCACAGAAGTCTGTGCTTTTATGAGATTTTGTGAAAAAATAAAAAAGATGATTGAAAGGTTGAATCCTACTGAAACCCACTTGATAAGTAAAAAAACCAATTTAATGTCAATCTCCCACATGTCCTGAATTAAACGGTATGCCATATGCATGGGTGCACACAGAGACATGGCCACCAACTATCTCAAATGGGACGCATGCAAAAGTGCTATTCCAAGAAAAAATCAAAGTGCTCTGTAATTTGAACAGTCTGCTCAGCCCTGAAACTTGAAAACACTCCCACAAATCTCAGTAGCAAAGACTGAGTTCCATTCACAAATACTATAGTCCATAAATACTATAGTAAGTGTCACACACTGACAGCTTACTGTAGCATGCACTGCACTGCTATCTGAATGGAGATCACAGTGCAGTACCTCCACTAGAACTACATTGTGGGCTTCTCCAGTACAGTCACAGCTTTCAGGTAGGATATTTTCTTATCCCCCATCAGATTTGAACAAAACCAATGGGGGATTGAGGGGGTTAGGGGGCTGCAGTTGAATGGTGCCCTTCACCCCCCCCACCCCGATTACCTCTAGCGATTCGTTTTTTAAATTATTTTATGTATATTGGAAACCACAGAACATATATATATATATATATATATATATATATATATATATATATATATATACGTTCTGTGGCACTGAGAGAGTAAAATGCAGCACCTGAACAAAAATATTCTCTACTGCTTTTTTTTTTATCCCAGATAAGTCACGGTGCTACAGATACCTCACTCAGTGACAGAAGGACCTTCCCATACTTTTTTAGGACAGTGCAAAGTGATTACAATCATTATTTTGCTCTGAGCAAGATACTGAAACATTTTGGTATAACCTGGGTTGGACTTATTGTATCTGATGATATCACTGGTGAACGGGAACATCAAGTACTGACAAAATATTTCTCTAATGAAGGGATATGCATTGAATTTTCCATGAAGATACTTTATTATGATAATAGTATATTAAAAGCAAAAATGCATGCTAGTTTGATGGCACAGAAGAGATTCATTGAAAAGACTTCATCTAATATAATTGTGTTTTGTGGGAGACTTAATGTTCCTTTTTTATCAAGTTTAACCTTTCACCAAGATGTGTTAAATAAGAAGACTTTATTTCTTTCTGCTATAGTGCCAGCTAACCTTAATATTTTACCATATACCTTAAATATATTTAATGGCATTATTTTTTTTGAACAGAATCAATTAAATTCTTTAAATAGTCCAGATATAAAACAATTTGTGGGGAGTCTGTCTCCTTCCAAATACCCTGAAGACAAATTACTTGAAGAAATTTGGATGCTATGTTATTACTGTTTGTCAAAAGACAAAATGAAAAACGATTTTCACGAAAAATTTTACCTAGCAAAACTTTCTAACTGCACCGGCCAAGAAAACCTTGCTGATCTAGAAAAATTTGAATTTAAATTATCCTCTCCCCATGTGTATCTTGTAGTTGATATAATGTCTCATGCCATCTATAAAATGCAAACAGCACTTGCCAAACAAATGCCTGAAAAGAAAGAGAGTTTGCTCATTTACAAACACCAGGTAAATATAGTATTAATTAATTATATACAATGCAGAAATTCAATTATTGTATTTCCCTAATAGAGTCCCGGTTTTGAACCAAGCAGGCTTCATTACGGAACTTCTGGATTGGAAAGTCTCAGGATCCGGCAGAATTTTCTTAAATTCTGAAAGATGGAACTATAGAAAATTTAAAAATCGAGATTTCAAAATGATTTTAAAAAATTCAAATATATTGATCTCTTTTTTCTTTTTAAAAGACAGTACAATGGAGGAGATGGAAACAAACCATGAAAAAGTATAGTTGGTTCTTGGGTGTCTTTAATTCAATGTCAACTAACAAAGTATAAAAAAGCCCAGTAAACCTTTCTTTAAAAGGTAACTGTGGTTTACATACAAGTATATGTATATCTCTTATACATTTTAAGAAAACATAGGATGATGTCTCTAGTTTTTCTGGATCTTAAGTTATATGCTTGTAAATGTATGCTTCCTTTTTTGTCCTGTTAGTTTGAATCTGTGACAGAGGAACATAATGAGCTGCGTAAGAAGCCCCACTACCAAAAATTTATCTTTTCACCTTAGGGAGAGAGAGAAAAATATTTTCAGGCTGGTGACTAGCTTTATAAATTATTTAGAAGTTCTGGGAGGGGCTGATGATGTAGCTGATACTCTGTCCCAGCAGTGGGCATGTTTCAAACTGAGGCTTGGGGGCATAGCATTGGTGCTGATGATATCACAGCTCACCATACTAGCAAGAAAACCACCCTTTATACTGCTGTAACTTTGGATAGACTGCATCTAGAAGCATGATCCTGAAATAATTTTAAAGGAGTTTGCTCTTTTTACTAAAAGCCACTTGTATGGAGGCCACAGTTTTTTTTCTTTTTATATTTACTTAATTAAGTTTATGTTTAAACCCAACATTGCTACAGTATGTACCTGTGTAATTGTTTTGATTTTAGAGCTAGAGCTTCAGAAACCTTCCATGAATGCGGAGTACAAGTGACTTCTGGTCTTCTCCAGAGCCCCTGGTGGTGGGGTGGTTGCACCGCAAAGCAGTCACCAGGTGGTGGTTTTAGAGAAGAGTTAACTGACTTCAATAAAGGAAAAAATTTAAGTGTATGTCCACCCTAAAATCAATATTTTTGTATAATGTAGTTCCCCCACCCCCAACTCCAACCGCATGGTCTGTTTCTAAAAAAAGATAGAGAAAACTTACTTACCAGCCCCTGATCCCATGGCCTTAGCCTCCAACGCATTTCTGGGAATGGAGTTCCATTGGGGGCTTGACTGCAGCTGCACCTGTGATTGGCTGAGAGGCAGCCAATCACTGACATTGCTTCTGGCTATTGAAACAGCTGAGGGATCCCGGGCTGGTAAATAAGTTTTTTCTCTCTTTTTTTACAAACAGACCATGCGGTTCGTGTTTGGAGGGGGAGAGCTACATTACACAAAAAGGATTAAAAGATTTAATACAGCTCAATGTATCTGGATGGAGGGGGGGGGGGGGATCTGCTCCACAGCACAACCCAACATCACAACCTTTCTTGCACAAAAAACAATAAATTATGATTACATTTTTTTGGAAATGCAGCAAACTCTCAGTTCCAATGCTGACAAACAGGATGTACCTTTTTCATAGAAGATCCAACTTAAAGGATAATTGTATTGCCTTTTTCTGCAACACCTTCTCTTCTCAACCATTAGCTGCCTGGTTCCCTCTGTGCTATGCCTCCAAGCACCGAAACCTGTGAAACAACAAAACGATGTTGAGGTACCAAGTAAGGACTTCATGCAACTCAAATACGTGAAATTGCTGTTTATTAATCACACAACATGTTTCAAGCTGCATGGTCCTTTATCAAGTGGACCACGTCATCCGAAACATGCTGTGTGATGAATAAACAAGCAATTTCACGTATTTGAGTTGCATGAAGTCCTTACTTGGTACCTCATCGTCATTTTGTTGTTTTACTCAATAATTGTATTGCCTTAATTGCTTTATGCAGAACTCTCCACACCTTTTTTTCCTGATTTCGAGGCTCAATTCAATTAGCCATGCTGAGAAGGGGGCGTAACAATTCTGTCTGCCTCTAACTGTCACTCAAAGCTAGCATGCAAGAAAACACTCCACCCACCCTTGATTAGCTTGATTATGTAGCCTGTATCTTAGCAACAGGATACTTCAAGTTTGTTTGACTGGCAGAGGATGAGGAGAGAGGTAACAGATATTTCCACCAGCCAATGACAAGTGCTGTGTTAACCACGACCCTGGTCCAGCTAGGAGGCGGGCTTTTACCACTCATCTTTGCTGTGTGATATCTAAGGGAGGGCAGCACGGCTGTAAATGTGAGTGATTTCAGCTGCTGGAAGTGTGGACATGTAATGTGGGTGATGTTATTTTTTGATATTGTTGTCCTTTAATGACGGGAGAATTAATTATTCCCTTAATAGAGAAAGGACCTACAAAGCAAAATTTTGCAGTTGCCTGTCATACCATCTTTCTATAGTATTAAATCCCCTAGTGAAAGATAGATCAACAATTAAATCCATATAAGTCAAATTCTAGCGGTGTGTGCTACTTACTTCATAACTTTTTAATATAGGTATCTCATCAGCAATCTGCAAATCACTTGGAACAGGACCAGAACTTACAGAATCCAGAATTTTTAGGTACAGTATTCTGGCAGCTACACTCGTTCACTGGTGCCTTATTAGTGTAAACAGAAGGAAAAAAGGAGTTTAAGATTTCTGCCTTCTCTTTGTTACAATCCACAAGTTTGCCAATTTCTGAAATCAAGAAATGCACTCCATCATTTTTTTTAATTATTAAATTTTTTTGTAAAAATAATTTGGTATTTGATTAACTTTTCACAGCAAGATCCTTTTCATATTCTAATTTTCCTTGTTTGCTTTTTTGTATAATCTATTTACCTCCTCGTAGCTTCTAAAGTTTTCCAGCGACCCAGTTAACGTTAGTGCCCAAAATGCACGTTTCTTCATACCCATCTCAAAACTATTTCATTACACCACAGAGGGTTTGACTTATTCTGTTTACTTTTGTGTATAGAGGGAATACATTGTATTGCATATTTGTTTAGACTAGAGGCTCTCTATTTATCTTCATGAATGTATACTCCAAATTAATTAACTGCAAAGCTTCTCTAAACTTGGTAACATTTTCTTATCTATAGTGTAATAATTTTGTTGCTCCTTTATATTGTCATCTTTGCAACATGATCTCTAAATAATCTATATTTATGATGACTATTCCCCAAATGTGAAATAATAAATTCCCTAGAAGTTTTTAACATTTCAGTTTAATGTGATTATGTTTACTGAATGTTTACAACTCAAAGGTTTTCATTTCTTCAATAGCTACGCCGTTATTTGAAAAAACTTCAATATAAGGCAACAGAGAAGAAAACATTATTTTTTTTAGAAAATGGAGAATTATTCAGTGAATACTTACTCCATAATTGGATCTTGGATCTTCAGAATAAACTATTTGCTATAATTCTTGGGGGCTTTGTTTCATGGGCACCATCACATTTCCAACTATTCATGGTGTCACCAGAATCAAAATGGAGGACCAACAATAAAAAGGTTAGAATATGTTTCTTCACGATTCTATTAAACTTTTTAACTATTCAGGTATCATTAGGAACAAAATGGAGGACTGGAATTGACACAACACTCCATCCAGTTAACAGGGTTACTTAAAAAGGTAAGTCCAGCTTAATTATAAATACATTTTCATTTTACTCACTCCTAATTATACTTACAGACCCTGATCCCTTGCCTGCAGGATCAGCCTCTTTTGCTACTGTTCCAAGCTTTGAGCTTGCACAGCAGCAGTAAAGGCTGCTTTGGTAGTGGCCACCAGTCATTGGCCATGATGTCAACATTCCTTGACTGACATTCACTGCCCAGCAGGAAAAGTAAGAGATCTGCATCAAGGAATTGTGGCCTCTAGGGGGTAGGGGAGGATGGGATGGGGAAAGGTGAAGTAGGTCCACCTTTTGGTTTTATCATCTATGGAAGCCATTTTACAGTAGGTTAAACATTATTACAAAATGGTGCCAGTATACATATTATATATCAATAAAGCAAAAACGGTCTGAATATCACACCCTTAATTACTAACAAGGTGGGTCCTGATCCTGAACCTTGCAACACACATAGATAGGAAAGAACTCACTATCTATATATGTTTGTTTTTTTTGTTTTCCTTTTTTGTTTTTTGAGTTATATATCAATGCAAATGCAAAGGAAGATGTTGATGCAATAGAAATAAGTAATTATAATAATTAAGTTATATTTGAATATTAATGTACTTTTGACTCTGTATTACTAACTATGTTGGTTCCCTTGTTTCTCCTTATTAGACTCCCAAAGTTCAGTGCACGGACAGTTGTCTTCCTGGTTTCAGAAAGGCACCAAAGATCGGAGCCCAAGTCTGCTGCTATGACTGTGTCCCATGTTCTGAGGGAGAAATATCCAATGTTATTTACTGTATAAATTTCTAAAGTTATTAATTACAATGTGTTCATGTTACTATTTATTTATTTTATATAATATTTACATTGTTTCATGTTACTTATTATTTTATATATTAATTACAATGCGTTCATGTTACATTATTTATTTTATATAATAATATAATGTGGTTCATGTTACATTATTTATTTTATATATAATAATATTACATGCGTTCATGTTACATTATTTATTTTATAATAATATATAATGTGTTTCATGTTACATTATTTATTTTATATATAATAATTACAATGTGTTCATGTTACATTATTTTATTATATATATTAATTACAATGTGTTCATGTAACATTATTTATTTATATATTAATTATAAAGTGTTCATGTTACATTATTTATTTTATTTATATTTAATTACAATGTGTCATGTTACATTATTTATTTTATATATTAATTACAATGTGTTCATGTACATTATTTATTTTATATATTAATTACAATTGTTCATTTTACATTATGTATTTCATATAATAATTACAATGTGTTCATGTGTTCATGTTACATATTATATTTTTATTTTATATATTAATTACATGCGTTCATGGTTTACATTATTTATTTTTATATAATAATTTACAGATGTGTTCATTTTACATTATGTGTATTTCATATAATATTACAAGTGTGTTCAATGTGTTCATGTTACATATATTATTTTATATATTAATTAAATGTGTTCATGTTAAATTATTTTTTTATATTATTAAAATTGTGTTCATGTTACATTATTTATTTTATATATTAATTACAATATGTTCATGGTACTATTTATTTTATAAAATAATTACAAAATGTGTTCATGTTACATTTTTTATTTTATATATTAATCACAATGTGTTTCATGGTTACATTATTATTTTATATTAATTAAATGGTGTTCATGTTACATTATTTATTTTATTATTAATACAATATGTTCATGTTTACATTATTTATTTATATATAATTACAATGTGTTCATGTTACAATTTTTATTTTATATATTAATCACAATGTGTTCATGTTACATTATTTATTTTATATATTAATTAAAAATGTGTTCATGTACTTATTTATTTTATATATTAATTACAATGTTCATGTTACATTATTTATTTTTATAATAATTCAATGTGTTCATGTTACATGTTTTATTTTATATATTAATTACAATGTGTTCATGTTACATTTTTATTTTATATAATAATTCAATGTGTTCATGTACATTATTTTATTTTATATATTAATTATAACGTGTTCAGTTACATTATTTATTTTATATAATATTAATATCATTCATATTTAATATAATATTACAATGTGTTCATGTTTATTATTTATTTATAAAATAATTACAATGTGTTCATTTACAACATTATTTATTTTTATATAATAATTACAATGTGTTCATGTTACATTATTTATTTATATTAATTACAATGTGTTCATGTTACATTATTTATTTTATAATAATTACAATGTGTTCATGTTACATTATTTATTTTATATATTAATTACAATGTGTTCATGTTACATTATTATTTTATATATATTACATTACAATGTGTTCATGTTCATTATTTATTTATATATTTAATTACATGGTTTCATGTTCATTATTTATTTTATATATTATACAATGTGTTCATGTTACATTATTTATTTATTAATAATTACAATGTGTTCATGTTACATATTTATTTTATACAATAATTACAATGTGTTCATTATCATTATTTATTTTTATATATTAATTACAATGTGTTCAGTTACATTATTTATTTATAAAATAATTACAATGTGTTCATGTTACATTAATTATTTATATATTAATTACAATTGTTCATTTACATTATTTATTTTATATAATAATTACAATGTGTCATGTACATTATTTATTATATAATATTACAATGTGTTCATGTTGAATTATTTATTTTATATATATTTACAGTGTTCATGTTACATTATTTTTTAATATAATTACACATGTGTTCCATGTACATTATTTATTTTATATATATTCACATATGTTCATGTACATTATTTATTTTATAAATAATACAATGTGTTATGTTACATTATTTATTTTATATATAATTAAACAATGTGTTTTCATGTTTTACATATTTATTTTATATAATAATTACAATATTTCATGTTACATTATTTATTTTATAAAAATAATTACAATGTGTTCATGTTACATTATTTATTTTATATAATAATTACAATTGTTCATGTTACATTAATTCTTTTATTAAAATAATTACAATGTGTTCATGTTACATTATTTATTTTATATAATAATTACAATATGTTCATGTTACATTATTTATTTTATATATTAATTACAATGTGTTCATGTTACATTATTTATTATCTATATTAATTACAATGTGTTCATGTTACAATATTTATTTTATATAATAATTACAATGTGTTCATGTTACATTATTTATTATATATATTAATTACAATGTGTTCATGTTACATTATTTATTTTATATATTAATTACAATGTGTTCATGTTACATTATTTATTTTATATATTAATTAAAATGTGTTCATGTTACATTATTTATTTTATATATAATAATTACAATGTGTTCATGTTACATTATTTATTTTATATAATAATTACAATGTGTTCATGTTACATTATTTATTTTATATAATAATTACAATGTGTTCATGTTACAATATTTATTTTATATAATAATTACAATGTGTTCATGTTACATTATTTATTTTATATAATAATTACAATGTGTTCATGTTACATTATTTATTATATATAATAATTACAATGTGTTCATGTTACATTATTTATTTTATATATTAATTACAATGTGTTCATGTTACATTATTTATTTTATATATTAATTACAATGTGTTCATGTTACATTATTTATTTTATATATTAACTACAATGTGTTCATGTAACATTATTTATTTTATATAATAATTACAATGTGTTCATGTTACATTATTTATTTTATATATTAATTATAACGTGTTCAAGTTACCACAATTTATTATATATATTGAATTGGTATTTCATAACTTTAAGGAAATGTCAATATGAAACACTTTTCCAATATGTCATTAATCCATAAGCACTAATGGGAAGATTGAGCTTGGATTTCCCAGGTCCATAATAAGCAATGTTCATCCCATGCCATCCATCCTATCAGGGAGTGGGATAACACACTGTGTTAGAGTATAGGTAATATCAGCTTCCTCAAAAAGGTTACAAAATGCAATATTCTGGATTCCCTTTATCATTTGCTAGTTTAAGGTTTTTTTTTTTTTTAAAGAAATACACATTTAAATTATTGAGGGTTTAAATCTATCAATACATTTCTTTGTCCCCATATATGTCTATATATGTCTTTATTTTTGTACAAAATTAATAGGCATCTCTACCCTTAAAACAAAAAAACTGGTTATTTCAACCCAAACAGATATATTCAGCCTTTATAGATACATTACTAACCAGATTTTTAAGGATAATTATTGCCTTCATTCTGACAGAATAAGCTGGCTCATCAAAGCTATGATTGCTGACATCAGAGACAATTACTGACTGCTTTTTCTCTGCTGTTTCCTCTGCACATGCTCAAGCTAATTTGTCAGAGGGAGGAGACCGATTTATTTGCTGGAACAGAAGCAAATCTATCATTGTGAAGGTTCTTATTTATCAGGGTCATGGTATATCTGCTGTATTCAGTTAATTCAACTGGACTTAGTTCTCAAAGACATTTCGCTAGTCATACATCTGTCTTTCTTAACTCAGAATGACTTGTACAAGAATCTGTAAGCAATAAATACCCTGGAAAGTCCCAATTAGCATATGACAGCCAGGTGTTCCGGACCTTCTGAATGCAAAGTGTTGATGATTTGCAACATATGGCCCAGCACAGAAGAGCCAATTCCACAGGTCAGGCCATGTACCTGCATCTTAAAGGGTATGTCCACCCTAAAAAAAAATTTTACATATAAGATTCCCCCTGGTCTCCCAGCCCCAACCGCTATATTATATTTTAAGAAAGCTCCCCAAACTCTACTTACCTCCCCTCTTTCCTCTGCCGCGCTCGAGAAAATGCAGCGTAAGGGGCGGGACCCGGGCAGCCCGCAGCTGTGATTGGCTGAGCGGCAGCCAATCACGGACAATCGCTGCGTGGCAAGGGCTCAACTTACTGTCTGAAGCGGAGGAAAAGAGAGTTAAAGTTTGGGGGAGCTTTTTCCTAAACATATATAGACGCTGTTGGGGGGCTGGGAGGACCAGGGGGAATCTTATACATAAGGGTTTTTAAAGCTAGGGGAGAGAATTGGTGCGAGGAGAGGGAGAACGGTAGGGTGAAAGGGAGGGTAGGGGGAGTATCTTTGATTTCTCTGATCTTTAATAATTACTTTTAATCAACTTTCCTAATGGGTTATAGTCGTGTAATGTGGTGACTCTTCCAGGTCCAGCCTAGTGCAGTCCAACACCTTCTCCGGGAATCTCGACCTAGACCCTTAATTCCAGGTTCTTAAGGCAAGATCCTATATGACTCTGCTATGATCTCCCTGTTGGTCAGGTTAATTTTTTGGGACTATTGGGGGGGGGCTACAGGAGAACCATATGGAGCTGGGTTTGAGTACGGATTAACACTACACTACATAAATGGGCCAGTAGTTTGGGGGGATTAGTAGTTTTGGGGGTGGGGACATGCCCTTTAGGAGGCTTAAGGACATACCTGTTTAGATTTGTAATTGTAAAACTCTTAGCAAGGAACATGACTGGTTCAAGAGAGGTTTCAAGGGAGGGCCATTTATGTGAAAACAAGAACCAAGCCTAAATAATTGGGGGGGGTTCGACACCAACTGTCTACCATGTACAAAGCTATTTTAACACCTTACGTTGCGCACTTTCGATAACACCCCTCAATGCAATCACACCTTGCATTCAAAAGGTCCACACCTGGCTATTATATGCTAATTAATTAACTTTTCAGAGTACTTATATTGCCAAGTCCAGTTGATCTAACTGAATACAACAGATCAGAAAACATATCATTAAATATCTAGTTACAAATTCCTTAAATGTTATAAATGTCATGTTATAAATGTTAATGTTTGCTTACTACTGAAAGTTTAGTCTGCATTTAATTTGAATGCTAAGTTGTCCTCTAAGTATGCATATAACATGCAATAGTAATAAAGAGATGATAGGAAAAGCTAATTCATAAGCTTTAGGACTGGCAGAAAAATTAACTGATGCCTACATGGATTTTAGCCATGACTACAGGATTCAGGATTTTGTCTGACAACCCTGGTTACATACCACCAAGAATATTTGTGAAGGCATAATATCACTGTTTTGTGTAGGTGTTTCAAGATCACTGAACTTTTAAGTTTATATACTTATTTTAGTCGGCTATTGTCTAAGGCACCAACATCTTCTTTACAGTTACATAACAGTATACATCACTCAGCTCTGCCCACGGAGGGTTACAATAAGCCATTTATTTGGAACATCATATCAGGTATTTGTTGATTATGAATTTTGGGAAAGCGGACCGGCCCGACTGTGAAACCGCACACATGCAAGGGAGGAAACAATACTACTCCTGCAGATTATGTCCCAGGGTGGATTTGAACACAATGCCACCACTAGCTGCTCTATTATATTTTCACAACACATATGACAAATAGCACAATTTTGCAATGCTGTGCCTTAAAAGAAAACTTTATTTTCTGAACTCCACCTCAGTCTATCCAATGGGAAAAAGCATTTCTTGCAGAATGACTCTTCCTATTGATTAGGCCCTGGGCTACCAAGGTGGGGGAAGCAACAACAACTTGGGTCCTTTATTGCAACATATACCGTGGCTGAAGGTATTTAAATAAATAACATTTAAAATTCTGTCCATATCCTAAAACAATCATATGTTTGGTATTTTGCTACCTCTCTTTATTAATTATTTAAAACAAATCTGGCATTGGTACAACGTACTATTACGGCCCTCTTAAATACATGACGTGCCTGTTACACGACCAGGGATGGCAAAGATGGCCAGTTTGAGGCAACATTTTAGTCAATAGGAGTGTTTTAAGACCACATCGGGTCAAAGATTGACAAGGTTTCCTTCTGAAAAGATTGTTTTTTCTTGACATTAAGAGTAATATACGATAAGACAGATAAAATAATACATAAAAATGGAGTAAAAGAGGTCTTTAAAATCTTGTGCAAACTACAAAAATTGTTATGAGGATTGCAAGAAAGCAATTAAGCTAGCGAAAATTGAAAATAAGATGGCTGAACAAAGCAAGATAAACCCTTCAGAAATAAGCAATAGTAAAAGATGAGGAAAGGGAATTAAGGGATGTTCTGTAGAGAGTACTGTTACTGTAGTTAAAAATTTCCTTTTTGTTGTACGGAATAATTACGTAAATGAAACACTGTTTTTTTACTATTGGAAATGAGATTGTAATTACTTATTAATTATGTACTGCATATGATTTCTTATGCAGCCCGAGAACCATCGTTACATTTCTATTTTATAAATTACATGGCAACTGTACTTTGGCAGTAAAAAAGGAAATCAAATATGTGCAATGAACAGGTGATTTATATAATTTGTTGGCAAATATATTCATTATGTAACAATTTCTTACAGACAGTGAAAATTGCATCAGGTGCCCAGGAAATGAAGTGCCCAATGAGAAGAACAACCATTGCCATTGCAAAAATATGGAGAATACTGTCATTCACAAATGATATGTCATTGGTTCTTTTTCATCCTCTTCTGTTTATTTTTTTATCTGTATAACAATTATTATTATGGGAGTTTTCATTGCCACAGGGACACCCCCATCATTAGAGCCAACAACAGAACCTTTCAGCTTCCTCCTCCTTGTCTCCATCAGCTGAGCTTCCTCAGTGTGTTTCTTTCTGTTCCTTGGTCGCCCTGTGGATATAACCTGCATGTTACGTATAATCACTTTTGGAATCACCTTCTCCATAGCTGTCTCTTCTCTCTTCTCTCTTGGCCAAGACTATCATGGTTTACATTGCATTCAAAGCCACCAAGCCTGGAGCGTCATGGAGAAATTGGTGGGAGCTAAACTGTCCAATTCTGTAGTCTTGATCTGCTCATCTATTCAAATATAATCTGTATGACTTGGTTGGCCATTTCCTCCTCCCTATCAGGATATGGACATTCACACTTACCCTGGAACAATCATCATTCAGTGCAATGAGGGATCACTATTGCCTTTTACTCAGTTATGGTGTTATATGGGCCTTCTGGCAGCTGTTAGTTTTGTTTTAGCATTTTTAGCTCGGACCTTACCGACTGTTTTAAATGAGGCCAAGTACATCACTTTCAGCAATGCTGGTCTTCTGCAGTGTTTGGATCACAATGATCCCGGCCTATCTGAGCACCAAGATGGAAAAACACTGTGTGTGTGGAGATATTTGCAATACTGACCTCTAGTGCTGGACTTTTAGGCTGTATATTTCTACCAAAATGTCATATCATTTTATTGAGATCTAAAATTAACACAAAATCTAATTTACTTGTAAAACAATTTTGATAATCACAAACACAGTGAGTTCTTTCTGCCTGCTGTTTGTATAGAAACAATATTTAATTGCTTTATTTTGTGTATATCTGATTGAGTTTTAATATAACTTAGGAGTAATATAGAAGTAATACATGTTCTTTAACAACTTTAACAATATCTGGAATATTTGAAAGAAACATTTAGGAAATCATTTAAATGCTTTGCTTAGGGCTGAAAAGTCAAATAATCAAGGAATTTTGAAAAAGCTTTAAAAAAAATCTACGTTGCACTGTATCAAAAGCATTAGAAATTCTAAATCTAATTACACCAAATTTACCTAAGTAAAAATCAAAAATTTTACTGGACAAAATGTTTTTTATGTATGAGTTTGTTTTTTTAAATCAATATTACATGTTTCTACATTCATCATTATAACTGAATTGATTTGCCATAAAAATAATAAAATAATAACAGATTTAGCTGAAAAATATTATTTTAACTTTTTAGCATAAATAATTTGATTATTAAATTATATTAGTTACATACATAAGACCAAAGTTCTATTTTAAGTTAAAGGGTGTGTAAAAAGGTTTCATAGGAGAAGGAAAGTCCAACAAGTTAAGTTCTTCACATATTAAAGACCTGAATCGCTTTTTTTCTTTACCATGGAAATGTTATTAGTTACCGGTACCTTAAAATTAATGTGTTTGTGAAAGTTGCCCTTCCCTCTTTTCCCATGAGGCTCTGCTTCTGATAAAAAGCTGTGCAAGTGTCACAAGAGGCACTTGTGCAGCCACTGCAGCAGGGACGGATTTACACCTCGGGAGCCTGTAGGCCCAAAGAGCCTGGTGCCCTTAGCCCCACCCCTAAACACAGACCACACCCCTAAACCATACCCATTTTCTCTTTTTGGGGAATAAAATAAACTATAAAGGGGTTGGATTGATTGGAGGAGATTGAAAGCCGCCCCTCCAACCTCAGGCACCTCTACGAGCATGCCTACTGTGCCTAATGGTAAAGCCGGCCCTACATTGCAGCCTATTTACCAGAGGCTACATGGCTGTTAAATATTTATGTATAGCTCTGATTAGGTCTTCCTGATAGTGTTTATTCTGGGTGTTTTTAAGATGCAGTGAATCAGTGTCTCAGTGGAAACTACCTGCTCCAATTAGATTTTATCTTTGTGAACTGCACAAACAAATTCTATTTTTCATTTGTCAGCAGGTTTAAGACTATTTGTAGCCTACATTTTTAAAAAATATTTTTATAGTGTAGCCTGTTTATATTATTAGGGGTATTTATTATATATATTGTAGTTACTAGATTATGTCCACAATCGTACATTAAAGATAACCTGCAATACCATGTTTTTTTGTTTTTTTTTTAAATTATGGCCCTTAAAGAGGGTTATAAGTGAAGCTGCCTTGATTGCAGGCTGGTAAGTTATATTCCATTCTGGAATAGAGCGAGTATAGCGTAATACCTAAACCAGGTGCACCTGAGTTCTCCCACTCAAGATGGGTGTACCAAATGGAACACCCCCCCAAGTAATACAAAAAAGTGTAATAAACACACTGAATGAGGGAGCGAGACAACAATTAAATCTTCAAAAAAAAACCCCAAAATTTATTATAATAAATACATATAAAAAACACCTAAAAAATAGTAAATTAATTTATATATAGCCGGCCCGCTATTAGATATTACATAACCATAAGTATCCCCATAAAATCACAATTTTAAGCTAAAAACAGAGGGATAGAAACCAGCATAGTACCCAGATGTATATATATGTGGAACTAAGTTCGTAATAGGGTTCCAGAAAATTTAGCCCTAATATCATGCAGAGTATAGATCCAATTTGAACAGTTCTTAATCCTTATATCAAAATTTGGTTGTAGAGAGGATTTAAGTCCCGTATCAAAAATTAGGCATATATAATCAAATGTGTACGCACACAAAAAAACAGAAAGTAATCTCAACTTGCCCGGCCACGATGGAGTGTAATATAGAAATGGAAAAAAGGCTTTATACTGCACCGTTCCAAGTATCCTATCGAGTCCTCCAGTAAGGGGAGAGTCTGAAGCTGTAATTCCCGATCCCTCTCACATACTCACGGAGGTACGATGGAATCAAAAAGATTTGTTTCAAAAGCAGCAAAAACGTTCTCGATCTCCCTGGCAGTTCGACAATCTCGCTGACAGTGGCCGTATGCTCTTGAGATCCCCTGAGAACTTTACATAGGTACAAAAAGCCTCAATATCAAAAAGTATAAGTTTCCCGTGATAACCGACGTGCCGGGCGTGGGAGTGTCACCACTACGGGTTTCACTCCAATAGGAGCTTCGTCAGGCAGTGACATCATAATCCTCCTCCCTCTTTTTATAGAACAGATCCATTTGAACAAACTTTATTGATTTTGCCACAAAGTTACTTTTCATCTGATACATAGGGTAACGTGTATCTCATCCCATTGAGTGTACCAATGCTGGCCTATCCCCCCCTTGGTATTACATGCTGGTCTATCCCCCCTTTTTGGTGTTATATTTGATGCCTATAAGAATGGGGCCAATTCAATTTGATCATTTAAACCAATAGGTTGCATAGTTTGGTATGAAAAAATAAAACGTTGTTCAATCTTCAACAGTTCTTGATTCATATTCCCTCCCCTTATATAGAAATTCTTATTCAAACCTCCTAGTGCTATGAACATACTCCCTTCGAATAAGGAGTGATGTTCCTCTTTATAGTGCTCATATATATATGGATATCTTCCCCTAAAATATTGCGGTGATTTATTCACTTGTGTATTTCCAGTGTGGTTCAAATCATTCTTAAGTGTCTTCAACATCCGTCTATGTTCCCCAATTCTGACCGTAAGTTTTTTAATCGTTTTACCAATGTACCATCTATTACATGGACATTTAATACCATAAATAACACCCTGTGATTGACAGTTATATAATGTGGTCCACGTATGTTTATTATCCCCTATCATAGTGTACTCCCTACCTTTACCCACATATTTACAATTAACACATTTCCCACATTTAAACATTCTTTAAACTGAAGGGATTTCAGTGGGGATACTTATGGTTATGTAATATCTAATAGCTGGCCGGCTATATATAAATTAATTTACTATTTTTTAGGTGTTTTTTATATGTATTTATTATAATAAATGTCATATTCCATTCTGGCAAATGTGTCTGCCTTCTCCCTTTTCTCAAAGAGATTTTTTATTAAGTGTGGATTTGCTTTTTAAATTGCGCTTGAAATGTATCTAATATATGTAAGGAACATGTAAAATAAATTGGTCTGGCCATTTCAAAGGTTTTTTTAGCCTGAAGTGCGCATTTAGAGCACAACCGAATGTTATATGTTGGTTCCTTTTAGTGTTTTTTGCTGGTATTATCTCTGTGTGCATTGATGCCAATGAGGAACCATTTTATTAAGAACATGTAGAATATCAACATTTAGTTGGAATATTTATTTGAAACTGAAAAGAGAAAAATAAATCCGCTGCACTGCCTTGCTGGAGTTCTCGATAAACAACAGGATCAGGACAATATTCTTAATTAAAAGCTATCCTTTATTTTGTAACCATTTAAAACTTGGCTAGCAGCTAGGGAACATGTGTTCAGGTAGGTCTAACTGGTCTAACTGGTTTCAGGTATCAACCCTTACTCATAGACACAAGTTTACTCCCAGGGGAACACCCATTTTATACAAAGAGCTACCAATTAAAAAGGTAAGAAACCTATCAATCCCATTTAACCCTTTGCGCTATAGCGTATTTATCTCTTACTTATAAGAAGTAATTAGTTTTAAGTCTATCCCTTATATTATGCAAATAAGGAAACTTGGAACTGAATATATGTAATCCTGATATTTCATTAATAATAATTAAATAGTAATAATGTCGCAATTATGCTAGTCCATGACTCTGTTATATAACATTGTAACACACAAGGGCCAATAGCAAAACTTGTATCTAATTCTCAAAGGGTTAAATGGGATTGATAGGTTTCTTACCTTTTTAATTGGTTGCTTTTTGTATAAAATGGGTGTCCCCTGGGAGTAAACTTGTGTCTATGAGCAATGGTTGATACCTGAAATGCATTAAACCTACCTGAACACTTGTCCCCTGGCTGCTAGCCAAGTTTTAAATGGTTACAAAATAAAGGATATATCTGTTGTATTCAATTAGATCAACTGGACTTGAAGTTTAGTTCTTGAAGATGTTTCGCTAGTCATCCGACTGGATCTCTCAATTCAGAATGACCTTGTACAGAATAATCTGTGGCAATTATGTACCCTGGAAAATCCCATTAGCATGTTAGGGCATGATTGGATGTGGCTAAGAGGTGTTATAGGAACACACAGGTAAGGTGTCAAAACAGCATTGTACATGGCAGACAGTTGGTGTCGAACCCCCCCACCTCTATTTAGGCTTGGTTTCTTTATTTTCACATAAATGGCCTCCAAGTCATTTTGAATTGAGAAAGCCAGTTGGATGACGTCTTCAAGAACTAAACTTCAAATCCAGTTGATCTAATTGAATACAACAGATATACCATGGATGAATGAGAACCTTCACAAGCAAATAAAGGAAGCTTTTAATTAAGAATATCGGCCTGATCCTGTTGCTTATCGAGAACTCCAGCAAGGCAGTGCAGCAGATTTCTAGTCCGCGGGGACACCTGACTGGTGCTAAGAGACCACAAGGAGAAAGGAGCGTGATCGGGAGAGGACGTGAGCCGCCATTTACAATAGTTCCACAGCATATTTATTTGTACTGGGAGTTTGGTTATAAGTTTAAACCATCTTTTGTTTAAAAAATAAAAATCTGCTAATAGTGCATGTAATTGTAAGTATAAAACAATTTACTGTCATGTAGCTGAAGGTGTGTAGGTTCAAAATCTACAGTTTATAATTTTGATTTTAATTTTAAGTTTTTCAAAATACAGAGCTGGCTAATGATATTTGTATTGGTTTTGTAATTGCACTTATGCATTAGTCCCCTTTAGGGTTGAACTGTGGCTGTGTCTATATGCACACCCATGCATCTGACATACCATTTGTTGAAAGAACATGTGGGAAAGTGATATTTAGTGAGGGGTTTACTTGTCACTTGGCTTAGGGAAGATTTCTAAATTTAAACAATCCTTTTTCTTAATATTTTCATAAAATCACCTAAATAATTGTATCCAGAAATCTGAAAAATTTTGTGATGTAACTTAAGGTATGTAGATTCTATTAATATATAGTTTTTAAATATTGTTTTTTGTACTGGAGGTTTGGTTAAAGGATAAGTGCACTGTAAAATCAAGTTATGTTCATTTGGAAGCTGCAGCTTTAAAAATACTGTTGCCAAGATGTCAGCAACGGTATTTTTATTGCTGCAGCTTCCAAATGAACATAACTTGATTTTACAGTGCACTTATCCTTGAAGATTTCTAAGTTTGAACATCCTTTGCAGGGATTTTGTTTTTGCAGGTTTTTTTTTGGAAAATCTGAATGTGCAAAATTCTAGAACTGCATGTACGTATTAAAGAATCATACCACCACATAGCAGAATGTGTTTAGGCTTTAGAAATATGTTTTTTTTCTGGGTATCAATAGAGATGTTCGAAACTGATGAGTTTCGTTCTGTTTTAGAACTTTAGAATTTACTGGTAAATTCGAAAATTCGAAAACGGACCCATTGAAGTCTATGGGAGAAATTTTTTAAAACAGTTTCTATCGATTTTAAGGCTGAAATAGTAATAGTAGGTTACTGTAAATAACACTGGGACCTTAGGAAAAATCTGGGGAACCCGTAAATATAACCAAAACTCATTTAAAAACTATCTTTCCTCTCGATCCTCTCGATCGGGCTGTTTTCGAGCTTCCGCATTCTATTTTCGAGGGTTACCGAAATCGAACGCTACTTTCGAGGGTTACCAATATTACAAATTTGAAGGTTACCGAAATAGTTTCTTGCTTTCGAGGGTTACCAAAATCGATCTTTCCTTACAAGGGTTATCGAAATCGATCGCTATTTTCAAGCGTTAGCGACATTACAAATTCGAGGGCTGTTAAAATCGACCTGTACTTTCGAAGGTACCCAAATCGATCTATACTTTCGAGGGATACCGAAATCGATCGCTGCTTATGCAGGATAGCGATACTACACATTCGAGGGTTACCAAAATCGCCTTGTATTTTCGAGGATTACCGAAATCGGGCCCTTCTTTTTCAAGGGTAACAGATATCTGCTTGTATTTTCGAGGGTAACCGAAATTGCCAATTCTGCTTTCGGAAACTACTTCTGGCTTTCGGTAGCTTGTACTTCTGTCTTTCGGTAGCTTGTTCCTGTTCTGTCCCACATCTGGATTACATCCTAGCCTAGTATGGAGTGGCAGCGCTTTATAGTGGCCTACCTAGCCAGAAGTGATTACGATGGGATACCAGCTGGCACCCCCCATATAAAGCGGCGCAAACAAAATATAATGCGTGCCAGACCAACTTCCAGCTACAGCGCAGGTGGTCTGACCTGAAGAGACAGAGGGCCAGCTATGTCACAGACATAGCCAACAGAACACAAGGCAAGTATCACTGTTTTAGCCATTTATTTCTGCTTTGATTGTTCTATAAAATGTTTTCTCATTTATTTGTACTTTTTTGTAAACCACATAAATAATTGTCAGAGAAGGTTTAGTTTTTTTACAAGTTTATATTTTTGTAAAGCACTTCTTATTACCGATAACCGCATTGCAAACCGCCACTAACATTTGCAGGACCTTATTGATGTTAGTTAGTGTAAGTGAATAAACAGGTGGGGCATTAGAAAGTCCAACAAAGCTGTCACTGTTGATTTAATTTTTTATATAATCTTACAGAAGAGGAAGATACAGGGACAGAGGAATCTGCCCCATCCTCTCCTCCTCCTTCTCCTCCTTCACCGCCTCATCCTTCTCCACCTTATCCTTCAGCTCCTCATCCACCTTCTCCGACTCAGCAGTCTCTGGCACCACCACAATCCTTGATGGCCTTAATAAAGAAGCACATCTCCCGCAAATTGCCTTCCTCAGAGGACCCCATGTCCTCTGTGTCACTGAGGACTACACAGTCAGATTCAACCTCTACCCAACCACGGATGACATGTGGTACTTGGCAGGATTGAAGTGTCCCCCTAGAAGAATGCCCCATTTCCACTGGTTCCAGGTCAACAAAGACCTCCTCCTCATCATCAGATGGCTGATTCCTGGGCTCAGAAAGAGCCACAGTATCGTTATCCTCCTCTTCACGTAGCTGCTTCCCTGCGGCTAGTGCCCAGTCAAGGATGCCGCGTAGCGTGTGCTAGAGGAGGAACACCAGAGGGATGGTATCCGAGATGGTGGCATCATCAGGGCTTACCATCCTGGTGGCCTCCTCAAATGGTGCAAGCACACAACAATCATCCCTAAGTAGCCGCCACTGCCTGGGTAACAGGAAACCCAGGTCCCCAGGGGTGGTGGAGACTGGCATATCACCAATACATGGTGGTACCACCATCTCCCTACTTGTGCCCCATGCTGCGTCTCTCCTGGCTAGCAGCGTGACCCACTAGGCTGTAAAAGACAGATACCACCCCTGGCCATACTTGCTGGACCACGAGTCCATAGTAAGGTAGACACGCTTGCCCACGCTGTGGTCCAGCAAAGAGGCTATATTGCCCTGCAGATGGCTGTGCAGAGCTGGTACTACCTTCTTGGCAAAGTAATTACGGTCAGGGACTTGCCACTGTGGTGTGGCAATAGCCACAAACTCCCTGAATGCTGCACTGTCTACCAGGCTGAATGGTAGCAGCTGCACCGCCAGAAGTTTTGCTAAGCTGGCAGTGAGACGCTGTGCTTGGGGGTGACTGGGGGATCGCTTCTGTCTCCACTCCAATAACTGGGGAAGAGAGACCTGCCTTTTAGTGGACGAACCAGCAGCAGGGTCAAGGCACCTTACATTGCCAGCTGGGGCCAAAGGCTGTCTCTCCTCCCTAACTTCTACTGGTGAAGTCTCTGATGAAGCTGCAGGGGGAGGAGTGGTGGCTCCTTGGGCATGAGGAAGGGAACGTGCAGGTGCCTGTACATTCTTTGTCTGTTGCTCCCACCGAGCTCTGTGGTGCAGCACCATATGCTTCCTCATAGATGTCGTGCCCAAGTTAGAGGTGGTCTTCCCAAAGCTAACACGTTGCAGGCACAGACTGCACACTGCAACCGTGGCATCACCTGGAGCCAAGGTGAAAAAGTCCCACACTGCTGAGCCACTGGCCCGCCTTGGAGCAGAGGTCACCTGCTGTTGTGGAGCACTGACACCAGATGCTAATGGTGCCCTGCCTCCACGCGCAGTACTAGGTGCGCTGCTGCTGCCTCTGCCCCTGACACCAGTCCTGTCTCTGGGTTCAGGTTTATGCTCATGATCTGAGCACTCTCCCTCAGACACACTATCCTGTTGCTCCCATCCTACTTGTGGCACCCATGAACGATCCGTGACATCATCATCCACGAGCACCTCCTCATCACTGGAGGCTGTGTCACTAACATGAGCAGCAGCTGGAACCTCCCCCCATATTAGTTCCCTGGCTGCTGTTTCTGGACTGCTGCATGATAAGCTCAGCCTCCTGTCCCCCTGTGCACTGAACACTTTCTTCCTCTGCCACAGGCTTCAGGAAGGACTGTGAGTCAGTGCAAAGCTCCTTCTCGAACACACTAGCGCCACACATAGTGTGGGAAAAGATCTCCTGTGACTCCTCCTCCGAATCCCCAAAATGTTGGACCATGTGGTCAATAAACTTCTGATTGACAGGATCAGGGTCCATGCCCACAGCAGGAGCCACAGGGGAGGGAAGGACAGGCACATTATCAGTGTTGGCAGCTCGGCTGTCCTGTGCCTGTGAAGAGGTGGAAAGGGAAGGCTGGGTAATCCAGTCGACTACCTGCCTTCCTTGATCAGGATTGATAGCCCTAGCCCCGCTAACCCTGGCTGCATGGGCCCACCTCTGCCTCTAACATCACGTGCAGAGGCACTTCTTTCTCTTCCTCTGCCTTTGCCTCGTCCTCTTGCCCTGCCTGGCATTTTGCTCTCCCTATATATCTGTATATATATATACTGTATACACTAATACAGACAGAGAGAAATAAAACACACAAAGCCCTCTAAAAGGAAAACATAAAATTGTCCAAAGGACTTAAAAGGATGGGTTAGTCCTTAAAAGGAATTTTGGGTTTATAAATGTGTGAACACGGGGGTAACAGCAAGTGTTAACCCACCACACTGAAATCCACACAATCAAAGCTCAAGTTTGCTCTCCAACACACTGACAACATGGTGTCTGAAATGTTGCCTTTTATACCTAGGGGGTTGGCACTACTGTGGTTGGTGAATTTAGGTCATGTGGCAGAGTCATTTCCATAAATTCGATGATTATTCCGGTTTTGATTTTGATTTTCGATAATCATCTACTTTCGTTTTTGATAATTATCGAATTTCCGATAAAAATCGAAAACTCTGAAAATATGGGTTTCGTAAATTCCGGGAGTTCTGAAAGTTTTGTCAGAACTTCGAAACCCTCGGATTTGATTCGAAACTGGGTTCTATTAGAACCCACAATACATCTCTATTAGTGACCACACATCAAATCAGGTAAATATAAGGGCCTTTATGAATATGGCCCTTAATTGTTGCTTGAGCAACAGTCATATGTACTAACATGTTGTTTGAACGGAGCAGCACTGGAGAAAACTAGCAGGTGCATAAGTGTGCCTATCCATTATTTTTTTTATATATATAAAAAAATGGCACATGATGTACCTTAAGGTGTGTGGATAACAAAAATATTTAATTTGTGCTACATCCTAAAATATCAGAAAAAAAGACAACATTTGTGAGATACGGGGGACTCAAGAGACAGTAAGATTGTAAAAAATGTTGTATACCTCCACTTTATAAATTGGGCTTATGTTAACTCACAGCCCTGGTCTGGTATTGGTAGAAGTTATGAAGACATTTCTCTATTTACCGCATTATAAGACTATTAATAACACATGAGACTAATTTAAGACTATTAATAACACATGAGACTATTATAAGACTATTAATAACACATGAGACTATTATAAGACTATTAATAACACATGAGACTATTATAAGACTATTAATAACACAATTAATGAAAATATTTGTGTCGATATGTATGGATTAAATATCGCAAATCACCATTGTAATCGATATGAAAATATTGCTTCTTTATAAATATGCCTCACAGTTCCAGTCTATCCCTTTAAATGCCTTTTTAGTGTCTAGTAATAAAATAGCTAAGCTTTCCCATTTTTTTACTGTCTTGCACAATGCACAATGTAACACATTGAAAGCTTTTGTTACCCTGCAGTTGATTTTGCAGCCAGCACAAGTGGCCCAAAGGATAGACTACCAGGGACAATACTGACTAGTCATCTGATTTAACTGCTTTTTTTTTTTTTTGCTTTCATTCTTTTCTAGCAAAAGATAAACAGGGAGATTCAATGAAAGTTCTTATTGTTAAAAATGGAGCTAATTTTGCTCCAACCAATCAGATCTTATTTAACATTTGAAAGCTAACATCTGATTGGTTGGGGCAAAATTAGCACCATTTTAAACGATAAGAACTTTTATTGAATAATCCTGAAAGTTTCTACATTTTACTTTTCTCTGAGAGTTACCTCTAGAATGTTAGTGGACAAATGCTCTACTTTTAGAAAGACACAATCCATGAGGATACACGTTTACATCTTCTGAAAATGTCATTTATTCTCTGCCATCCATTTTGGCTAGGAAATAAACTGCACATATTACTTTTTGTATGAAATGCAAAGGAATGTTACCGTATATACTAGAGTATAAACCGAGTAAAAGTGACTGACTCGAGTATAAACCGAGGGTAGAAATTATGACCACTACTGCCTTCTGATTCTGTATTGTTTTGAGGCTTTAGTTGCCCCTTAAAGGGTATGTCCACCCTAAAAATTATTTTTTAATATAAGATTCCCCCTGTCCCCCCAGCCCCAACCGCTATATTTATATTTTTAGAAAGTGCCCCAAACTCTACTTACCTCCCCTCTTTCCTCCGCCACGCTGCCAGTCCTCTGCTTGCGAGAAAATGCAAGCAGAGGGGCGGGACCGGCAGTCGCGTCTGTGATTGGCTGAGCGGCAGCCAATTACGGACGCGGCTGCCGGGAGTGTATTTCGGCAGGGGAAAGAGGGAAGGTAAGTAAAGTTTGGGGAGATTTCTAACAATATAAATATAGCGGTTGGGGCCTGGGGGGACAGGGGGAATCCTATATATTAAGGGTTTGACACTAGGGGGAGGGAATCCTGAGAGGGAGGGAGAGGGAGGGGGAGGGAGGGGGAGAAGGGATGCAGTACGCATGCCAAACTTCTCCCGGAGGCCAGGTAGGAGGCAGAGTCCTATATGGACTCTGCTATCCTCCTGGTGGGCAGTTTTTGGAACTTTGGGTGGGGACTACAGGAGAACCATATGGAGCTGGGATGTGAGGTAAGGATTAAACTACACTACATGGTGGGGCCAGTAGTGGGGGGGATTATAGTTTTGGGGGTGGACATGCCCTTTAAATGGACAGAAGAATTCTTATACAGTAGTCCCATACAGTAATAGCCAAATCCAGTATAGTTATTACTGTATGGGATTACTGTATGGGAATTCTGCTGTTCATTTAAAGGGCAACTAAAGCCTCAAAACAATACAGAATCAGAAGGCAACAATAGATACCATCCTCCTTCTGATTCTGTATAGTTTTGAAGCTGATAGTCATGCGTGTGTATGTGGTTGCTCAGGTGTCATTTGTTAACCCGCCACATGGAGCCAAATACTGACTAAATATGATAAAGGCAGGTTATTGGTCATGTATACAAGGACAAAGTTCACAGACACACGCCAGTATTTATTTATTAAACAGTGAACATTTTGTTGCTATGCACCATCATCTGGAATTTATGTCCTGATGAAGTTGCACTGCACTGAAAATACTACTAGGTCCTATAGTGCACATCATCTCAATGTTGTCATCTCACAGTCATAAAGACACATGCTGGCTGTACAGTAAATTCCATTCTCATTGGTTTTCATCCTTTAGGTACTGGCACAAGAACTCGCATATTACCATACAGATTGTTATTTTCCTGGGTACTTATTGCCAAACGATTCTTGTACAAGTCATTCTGAACATTATCAGAGGACCTATAAGGTTATTGACATTGAATTGTACATTTTAAATATCTGGAATAGATTTCGGAAATATTACATTTTGTAATTGCAAAGTTAATAAAGCTGTAAGTTTTCTTATAATTTTAGGAACTAATAAAGCTGTTGCTTAATCTCATTTGATTGAATGATCGATATCTATCTGCTTTAAGGTAAAAGGAGATGTGAGCAACATTTGCCAGATTATATATAATGTAAAATGCATTTAATGGAAAAACCAGTGATGTAACTTCCTGTTAAATGTGGTTTAATTGGCTATTAAATGCCGATAGCTGGACAATGTGACTGTGGCTCACGCAATGTCAGTGTGTTTGGTGGGCTTTCTGTACTTTATAAACATTATTATTTACACTGTATATATCTGTTGTCCATACTTCAGTTCATTATAAACACTGTCCCAAGCATTAATGGAGAAATAAAGACCAAACTCTGACTGAAGAATCACTGATATAATCAATCTATAAGAATCTTATTGGAAATGACTATAAATTGCTGTTGTAGAATTTTTATTTGTTTCTCTGTGTTGACCTTATGGTTAATGAAATGTTCTGACAGTAGAATATCCCAAATGACTGTCTATATATAATGTCACTACTCACTCTGCTCACTATATAATGATGGTTGGATTAGTCAGTTCCCTTACATTGCTCTACAGATGCAGATAAATCCTCAATTCCTCATGAAACTCTGTGCTACAAACTGCTGGGAAGATGCTTTGTTTGTCTTTATATTGGGACACACTGATCTATTAGTTACCCTTTAAGTATGGCTGCCACAGTAATGGATAAGTAGATTAGTAGGTGTGTGTACCTGGGTCTGGTTGAGGGGGTATGTCTTTTTTGTGTTTATAACCATAAAACTATCTTTTTTTGAGGATAAATCTAAATTAGTTTTTTTGACTTTAGTTACCCTTTAAATATGGCTTCTATGGGAATGGAAAGGTAGGTTAGTAGGTGGGTGTACCTGGGTCTGTGTGGGGGGTTGGGGGTATCACCATTTGTATTTATGACCATGAAAAAAACTATTTTGAAATATCCACATTTGAGGATTGTTACCATTATAGTCTATGGGAAAAAATGTCCGGAAATTCGCTGATAACGCCGTATTTTGTGCCATAATTTGTGTATATTATTGATATTGAACACTGCAAGCTATGCGAATCCTATTGTAAATAAAAAAAAACTACAGTAAATTGCTGTTGTAGAATTTTTATTTGTTTCTCTGTGTTGACCTTATGATTAATGAAATGTTCTGACAGTAGAATATCCCAAATGACTGTCTATATATAATGTCACTACTCACTCTGCTCACTATATAATGATGATTGGATTAGTCAGTTCCCTTACATTGTTCTACAGATGCAGATAAATCCTCTATCCTCTATGAAACCCTGTGCTACAAACTACTGGGAAGATGCTTTGTTTGTCTTTATATTGGGACACACTGATCTATCTGTGTGTGCAATTCTGAGGATCCTGTCTAAAATGAATCCATTCCTTATGTTAATATATCTGGCTGTGAGTACATCACCTAACAAAACTAATTTTCTCTCCACAAACCCTGCCTGTAATCTGAAAATGATGAAATTGCTCCAGGAATATGAATATATCCAGGATGGAGATATAATACTAGGAGGGGTGTTAACTGCAAATTCTGCCACCGTTCCGTACAGATTTCCAGGAGATGTTTATAACAGTACAGCATGTGTCTGGTAAATATTAAAAATCAAGAGATATTGGAAACTACATAAGTGTTACAATACTGTATATACTGTATATATATACATAGCACACTGAGAATATTTAATGTTCTTCATTCTTAATTTTTTTTTAATGTTTTATATTTTTACAACCCAGAATAACATTAATACAAGAACAAAGAAAAGAACCACTTTAATTCAGCTCACTTAAAAATTTAAGCCAAAGTATAATAACATACAGTATATATCTTAACAATGGTTTAAAGGGTATGTACACTGGCAAAGTTGTTTTTTTAAATTGGCCATTAGTGGAAACCATAATTCATCCCAATTATCACTGTGTCATTTTTGTGTTGATCTGCCCCCTATTTCTTTAGATATCCAAATCTGAAACATCTTACATTTCAGCATTGCTGTAAGCAGTTTGGCTGTTGCTGGAATGGTTTGACAGTTGGTATGCTGTATAATGTATGCAGTATTGACAGTTGGTGTGCTGTATAATGTATGCAGTACTGACAGTTGGTATGGGGGAAAATAGTCAGGTCAATGGTCAGACCCTGAGCAAAAAAAGTACTTTATTAAAGGCATGTAGCAACACAAACACCTCAGAGTAAGTGCTACTTACATGTATTTATTTATAGATTAAGGTGACCCAAAGTCATTTTTTTCAGTATACAAACACTTTAAAGGAACGCTCCATGGGTAAATATTTTTTTTACATAAACTTTTTTAAAATGCATTTTGCCTTCCTAACACACCTTGATAATAGCATGGGCGTACATTGCAAAGGTTAGGGATCGTGGGTAAGTACTAATTTCTGCCTGCTCCTGGCAGTTTAGTTGAAGAACGGGCAGGTAAGACAAAGCTCCTTTTCCTCCCGTGCTTTTGTTGCCCTGAAAAAATCAGCTTAAAATTGAACTATAATGAAAATTAGCCATGGCGTGCTACTAAATAACCACTGGAAACCAAATAACCACTGGAAACAAGAAGAACGGGGCTTGTACCCTTGAAACGTTGTGTGTTGATGACTGTTTTTTGAATAAATTACTATTCACTTTGGTGTGAGACTCTGTGTCTTGTTTCCAGTGGTAAATTCTCTTCCTGTGGGAAAATTTTGGATGTCACCCTTATGGGTAGTTCGCACTTAGATTACTTTCCTCTTTGTGCTACCAAATAAAAAAAACACAGCAAATTCATCTGGGTCTAATCTGATCTGATTCAGATTGAACACTGTGCTATCACAGTGTGTGGGAGGCGTTAAACCCACGCTCTTACCTTAGCCCGATCTCCTTTACGTCTGGTATTGTATCGCGGGATCGGGCTAAGGTAAGTAAAGCGGCTGGCAATATTGAATCTCCCCGTAACTTTTTTAAATATTGGAATTACATTAGCTTTTTTCCAATCCAGAGGCACACGGACATTTTGTTCTTTTTATTCTGTTTTATTTTGTTAACACAGATATTTCATTTTTCTGGTTATTTGATCTATAAGCCCAATGTTGCGTGTATATACTATATATATATATATATATATATATATATATACAAAGGACCATGTGGTGATGCCTGCACTCAGTCTTCTTTCTCCTTTTCTATGTATATATTTTTTTTTATGCAGGGTGCTTCAAGGAACACAGATGCTTCAAATCTGTACATACAGTAAACCAAAAATAAAAATAATACATAAGTGTGCTACTTTATAATGGGAGCTGCAGTGGTATATATCCTTATAAAAATCACTCAGCTATGTCACTAAGTGACTCATTTCTTATATTTCTTATATCCCACTACTCCGCCCATTCCAGTGTTTGTGCCTGGACAATGACTCAGCATTTTTTGCCGTGTTCAACAGAACCTGCTGGAGCTGCTTCCTGTCACTTCATAACCAATGTCTCTCTCCTCCTCCACAAAGATTTGTTTAACCCCATAGATGCTGCGCTGGGATGTTCCTTTCTACTGGGTTTAAGTTACAGAAGGTAGCTTGGGGGATTTAAGGTGGAAATAGGGACAAGGCTAGAATTTAAAATGTGAATGGGGTGAAGGAATCCAATACTTATGTATTATAAGAAATAATGCACCCCTTCACATTATAATATAAGGACATTACGCCACCTCGGAGTTCCCTGTCCTGTATAAAAGCGCTCGGCCTACGGCCTCGTGCTTCTATATGGTCAGGGAACTCCTCAGTGGCATAATATCCTTATATTACACTGTAAGGGGCGCATTATCCCTTATATAAAAGGATAGCCGCACTCACATCTGCTCCAAACACATGCCCGGGTGCAGTCCGCTGAATAAGCTGGATACATCGAAAGTGGCAGAGCACTCCTGGGGCTTCTTTTATAAAACGTAACTTTTAATAAGCGATAAAACACATATCAATGCATTTCGCATTTCGACCTCTGCTAGGTCGTCATCAGGAGCCCCAGGAGTGCTCTGCCTCTTTCGATATATATATATATATATATATATATATATATATATATATAATGTCTGGAACAACACAGCACTCAGGCAACATATCGGGAAAACATACTCCCCTTCTTCAGGCAACTAATGATAACAGATAATTAAGTCCTGAACTATGGAGAAGGGGAAGCCAGACCAGCACTACAATTGGAGTTACGAAGCCCTGGTATGGGGGATCTGTGGCAAAACCAGGGGTGAGAACCTAGAGATTTAGGCCCTCGATGTAGGTACTTTTTGAGGATGAGTGATAGTAGGGGGATGGCATGGAGAATAACTCTTCTTTAAAGGGTCACTAAACTGTAAAATATGACATCTCTTAAACTGAATAAGGATCTTCCCTTAAGTCCCCCTCCTCCAAAATCGAATGTGCACAAGCCCCTATGTTAAATCATCGGCTATGTCGTAAAACTGAGTGGAGCAGGGACAGAGATAGAGATTGTTAGTAGAGGTTGCTTTCTATTACACTGGATATCACTGCTTGTGAGTAGAAATGGACAGAACTGAAACTCGAACCCGAGTTCGACCCAAACTTTAATAGTTCAGACAAACTCAAACTCTTACAAACTTCCAGAATTACAAACTAGTTCAGGATTTTGGAACTCGCAGACTTACTTTCAAAAATCCTCGAACGTTCCAGGATTTACTGCCTTTCAGTAATCCTCTAACAGACGAATTCTAGAATCCTCGAACGTTCCAGGATTTACTGCTGTTCTGTAATCCTCTAAAAGATGAATTCTAGAATCCTTGAACATTCCAGGATTTACTGCCTTTCTGTAATTCTCTAACAGACGAATTCTAGAATCCTCGGACGTTCCAGGATTTACTGCCGTTCTGTAATCCCCTAACAGCTGAATTCTAGAATCCTCGGACGTTCAAGGATTTACTGCTATTCTGTAATCCTCTAACAGACGAATTCTAGAATCCTTGAATGTTCCAGGATTTACTGCCGTTCTGTAATCCCCTAACAGCCGAATTCTAGAATCCTCGGACGTTCAAGGATTTACTGCTATTCTGTAATCCTCTAACAGACGAATTCTAGAATACTCGAACGTTCCAGGATTTACTGCCGTTCTGTAATCCTCTAACAGCCGAATTCTAGAATCCTCGAACGTTCCAGCATTTACTGCTGTTCTGTAATCCTCTAACAGATGAATTCTTGAATCCTCAAACGTTTCAGGATTTACTGCCGTTCTGTAATCCTCTAACAGCCGAATTCTAGAATCCTCGAATGATCCAGGATTTACTGCCGTTCTGTAAACAGATTTCCAGGAGATGTTTATAACAGTACAGCATGTGTCTGGTAAGTATTAAACCACAAGATTTTGTAAATTGTGTAAGTGTTGAATTATAAACATGTTTTAGATAAATAGATCACCTACTGCAATACAAAGAATATACTCAAATTTATTGGCCTTCATTTTTTCATCCCCCCCCCCCCATAAGAACAGAATCACTCTAATGGAGCTCACTTTAAGCTAACGTATAACATACAGTATATATCTTAACAATGGCTTATGGGAAGGCTCCAATGATAAATTAAGAGGCAGCACACAGTATTACATACTGTACTTACATAAGTGGAGGTTTCAGACCTTCTTCCATCTTTCAACTTTATATTTCTCCATTGAAGCCCACAACTCCAATGTTCCTCTTTGACTATTAATCCTGGTGCTTTATTTTTCTTCCCTCTTACTATCTTGGTTATTTAGGGGAGTTTGAATATTATACTGAAACCACAAGGCTGCCTTTGGTCTTTAAAGGTTCGTACACACGTGCGATCGTAAGTCCCGACCCGCAACACACGATGTGTACAAACAAAGTTTCGGCCCATGTTTGTGGACACTTTATCGTCTGAAACGGTCGTTCGTTTAGATCTGCCAGGTCGGAAAGGCAACGATCCCCAACCGGACATCCGTTTCGGACGATAAAGTGCCTACACACGGGACGATTATTGGCAGAAATGTTCATTCCTACACATCGGGACCCATAATCACATGTGTGTACGAACCTTTACATTCTACATTAATACTCTGCCTATATCCTCCATCAATGAACTTCCTGAAATTTAGAGGGATACCGTATTTAGAAATTGGTAAACCAATCACAAATCATTTTTTGCTTTTTAACACATTTCTGTTTCACAATTATTTCCACATTTACAAGTATTTTTTTTACTGCATTTTGTTGCAAATATTTGTAATTTGTAAATTTTCCTGAAAAAAACATTAAAATATTTTTGCCAAGTCGAAGATGGTGAAAATGGGGACTTTACTCACCATGGAATTATCATTAACCTAACTATTACCTAAACATCACTATGTATGTGTATAACGAGACAGTAGCTAGACTGAAAATGAACCATGTAGGGTTTCTCCCCAAAACACAAACAATTTACCTAGATAAGTGGGGCACTATTTCCCCTTTGCCAAAAAAAAGTTACCCATATACAGTATATCTGGTTCCAGTTTCACTTGTCTAGTTGGCTCCTCTAACATGACTTTTCACCATTTGTTTTAGCAATATTAGTACTATTTTCACGCAGGCATGGCCATGGGTGAATGCAAGGTGAAGGTGATCAGTACTATAAATAACTATAAATATTGGTCTGAGGGGAAAAAAACCCACTTCAAAATATTTTTTTTTATTGAGATTTCATTAAGAAGCGATATTCCAATTTATTACACACACTTTTTACAATAAAACCATGATCATAAAAAAAAGCCTTCTCCAAGCTGCACTATCATCTACAGTAAATCCTGATTAGTACAGTAGTTTACCGATTTTAAGGGAATCTGAGCCTCACTTACAAATGCAAGGGATTGTGTACACGTAACCTTACAAAAAATCAGATTTTTAAGATCATTATGTGCGCAAAAACTTGCGCCTCTCCGACTCTTAGCAATACAAGGCTTTCACTGCAATTTCCAGATTTCACCCGACAAAAATGATTGGGATGAAAGGCACAGCTAGCTAATTTTGTTTGCTTTGGAGTATTAGCTTTCTAATAATAATGCTAAGATGTTATATTACCTATAGGGGATTTGGTAAGCAACAAATCAGACAGAGTCGGGGAGATTTAATAACTGGCAAAAAGTTAAACCCTAACTTCCTTATGTAATATCAGGTTAGCATGGGTTTAAAGGGAATGTCCAGTGTTTTTTTAACTTTCTTTTTTTCTGTTTAACTGAAGAACGGGGGGTAAATGAGCTGCGTCTTACCTCCCGTTCTTCAGTAAAACCTGCAGGAGAGGACAGAACTTACCGTGGATTAATCCAGCGCCAACTTCTCTGACAGTCTCCGACGTGTCCACACTCCATTGCACTGTGTGGGCATGCGCACACAATACAATGGACTGGGTATGCTTCGGAGAATCTCAGTGGCGTCGGAGACTGTAAGCAGCGCTGGATCGATCCGCGGTTAGTTTCTTCTCTCCTGCAGGATTTACAGAAGAATAGGAGGTAAGACGCAGCTCATTTACCTACCGTTCTTTGGTTAAACAGAAAAAAGAAAGTAAAAAAAAACGCTTGACATACCCTTTAACTTTAATTTTCCAGGGCCTGCACCATTTTATACTAACGGCATTGGCACCTGATACCATACCTCTAGCGCAACTTTTTAGCATAAAGAATAACTTAAATAATGCCATTTCATATTGAAAGATCCTTTAAAGCCACATATAGCAGTTAAGTTATACATCAGAGTTTCCAACTACTTAGAGCATATATTGCAACCATTTGCATTAGTTTTTTATCAATGGCAAGATTATTTGTGTATTTGGAAAAGTCCTATTTAGTCACTGTGTCTAAAATCAATCAGATTACTATTACCAGCAGGTTTTTGTCCTGTTGAAGGCATTCTGCATGTAATCCAATAATGGTTTTGCTAAAGTGATGATTCCTGGTTCTGAAATCTGCGCTTTTAAAGGAATTTGTGAAATTTCCAAAACTCAAAACTTCTTAAAGGACAACTAAAGCCACAGAACAACACTGAACCAGAAGGTAGAACACCTTGATATAAAACTAGTAATCTGTGTCTTACCTCTCATTTTTATACAGGACCTGGAAAATTTACCTAAATAACATAAGGTTTTGTATCACACAGTTTGGTCAACGACCATTATGTTCTGCACATGCTCAGTCCTTAACTATGGCAGAAACTTGTTACAGTTGGTCACACCCATTAATAACCTCTAGCCAATCCTTTTACAGGACAGATAAAGCAATGAAGCATGTGACTGAGGTCAGGAGGTGTGGTCTGACACTGCACATACACACAGGTACTTCATCCAGTTCTTAACAGGCTTACATTTACTTTAATACAATTTACTGAAGTTAAATTTTACAGATTATTGGTGTTTTTAGGGGGGTTGTTTTCAGATTCAAAATTGGGTTTACAAAATTGGGTTTAGTTCTCCTTGCTAGATGCAAATGCTAGAAAACCAAATACTCAAATATAAGATCAAAAAAGAATATTTGAAAATTTAAAAATTCTGATTGATTACTTAAGAATTGTTATCGAATATTTGCAAATCAAAAATTAAAAAAAAAAATAGCAGATGCAATTGGGTTTGAATTCCAATAAGTCCCCCCCCCCCCAAAAAAAAAAACAGATTTCTGAAAACCCTCCAACATTCCCTTTAATAAGATACCCTGTTGAAAAAAGCATTGCACAGAGCTGTACTAAAATCAGATTCACTTTACTACCCTCCCCTTGTAGCTCTGCACCTTGTTGATTCTTCAAATGGACTTTTTGAATGGGGAGTGTTGGAGGGTATGTTTCTGCATAAAATTGAATATGTTGCAGCATATATGATATTGATATGACATAATCTGTCCTTTAAATTACACATCATCATTTCTCTAAAAACTGAACAATGTGATATGCATTGGCATCTAAAATCTTTACTGTACCATTTAAAAAGAGGAAATAAACTAACTACATGTTAACGGATATTTCATAACATTTTAAAGGTAATTGTTAGACATACAAAACAAGTGCCTTAAACATTGCAGTTTCCCAAAAAAGAAAGGCTTGCTTTGTTCAGCTTATCTAGTACAAAAAAACAAAAAACAAAACAAGCAACAATGATTATATTTTATACAGAATTTAGCAAACTTGTGCTTTTAAAATGTATATGCAGTGGGTAGAGATTTACTTTTTATCCTCAGTCCTCAAGTAATGGCAATTGGGCATGTGTGCAATACCCAGCGAGTACAGGAGAAGGAGCAAAGATGGCAGCCCAATAGGACAACTTTAAAATCATGTATTTACTGTCATTAGGCTGATTCTACTCTGAGCAGGTCCATTATGGACCATGCACAGCCCGAAAAAAAAAGCATTGGCACCCTTTAAGGCTATTTGCTGACCAAGTCTCTGTGTGCAATGAAGCCATTAGGGTACCTTTTCCTTCAAGACCTTTAGATCAATATTTAGTGGAAATTTTTATTTGTACTGGAGTGGAGATTTGACTTTCTACGTTTTAACATTCTTGGGTGCTCCGTAATGCTGGTCCTGTGGCTGCACCTTAGTGCTCTCTTAAGCTGGATACCCACTGCATGATATTTAATGCTTGTGATTAGAGAGATAACTGAAACTGGTAAGATCCATTCTGTTTTCAGATTTACAAATCTCTGGAAAATCTCGAAGATCCGAAAATCCAAAAAACAGAACATATGTTCAGGAGACTTTTCGAGTTTCCAATCGTACTTTAAGTCCCGAATGTACCTAAATCCAAACTATTTGCCCAGTTTCGGACAGAACATTCGGTTTTAGAACCAAGGGGTTCCATGTCAGACCCGGATCCCATCTCTACTTGTGACCCGTCAGCCAGGTTGAAATATCATCAGTCAATATATTTCAGTTGGATGGATGATGCTGTCCATTGAAGACCGAACAATTAGACAAAGTCTAAAGCTCTGTCTGATCGAACATTCGTCTGATGTGGACAAGCATTTAATCAATCTCAGTATGTAAACCTAAGCATGTATATCTTGCACTTTAAGTCCATTTAAGTAATGTATACTAAAACCCCTTTGTTTATAAAGTATGCCAGTGTGCAGATAATATGATATTGTATGGGGCCTAGGAATGAGCATTGATTATCTTTTCTATGTTTGTATAAATGTTTGGCCAGATCAGTAGCACTTTCACTAAATGTAGTTGTAAATTAGCCTAATTGGAGTGCTTCCACAATCCTTTTATTGTATATTCCATACACATCAACGCATTTCGGCTTTACCAAAAGCCGTCCTCAGGATATAATCCTGTATCAAGAAAATAGGTGCACTCAAGGGGTCTAATTAGTGTATATTTTATTAGTGCAACAAAAGGCAACGTGTCGGTCCAAATCTAGGACCTTGATCAAGCTTGGCTTGATAAAGGTCCTAGATTCGTACCGAAACGTAGCCTTTTGTTGCACTAATAAATATACACTAATTAGACCCCTTGAGTGCACCTATTTTCTTGATACTGGATTATTTTGTGAATTTAAGGTTAGCACTAGGGGCACTGTAAGGTTGGAGTCGAGTGTGCCCTGACACCTATACATATGTATAACCTATTTATTCATTCATCCTGCACGTTATGTTATTTTATGCAGTAACAGGAATAGCAGATTAACATAAATAATCCCAAAAACATTGTGGAATTTTTCATCCTTTAGGCCAATTTCTGACAACTACAGAGAAATTTTGGATTTTCATTTTACCATTGAACATATTAACAAGGACCCTGGTATGTTACCTAACCTGACCCTGGGATACCATATGTACGATTCCTGTGCAGATCCCCGGATTGCTGTGAAGAGCGTGTTCCAGATATTATCTGGTACCAGGGAACCGGTTCCCAATTACTCCTGTGTGGGAAACAGAAACATTGCTGGATTTATTGGGGACCTCACCTCTGAGACAACAATCCCCATAGCCCAGATACTGAGTCTCTATGGATATTCACAGGTCAGAACAATATTTTTATATTGGAAATAATTAAAAAAAATAATTTTAATACCATTAATGGAAACTGTAGTCTTATTGTATCCTATTGAAAATCTATAAAAGCTAACCATGGTGCAAATGTTTGGATCAAATGTTTGGATCGTCTACATACCACTAAACCATAAAGTTTAATTGGTAAAATCTCCGAAAGCTACCACTACTCTGTAGTTCCGCAATTTTACAAACATCTCAAAACTACCCTAATTACACATCCTAAAAATCCCCCAGTGCACAGTATCCCTTTCTATACTATGAAAGGGAAAAGAAAGCTAATATTGCACAAGTATATCCTAAATCAAACAATGGAATGTATAAATAAACTGCTGTTCAGAATTCACCTGTAAATCCAAATTGTCTTTTTTACATATACAGCCAATTTATTTGATCAAATGCTTTCTGCATCGATATTTAGGATTGTAGAAGGGATAATTTTGGTTTTAACCCAGTTTATTGGCTTTATAACCCAACTATGCTATGAACAAGAGCTATAGTGCTATTGACTAATATTGGGATCTAATTTAGAATTTTGTAACACTTTAAAAATCTGTGGAACCATCATTGGAACAAACTCACTGGTTTAATTTACCACTATAAGGAAACATACAGGGTTATTCAATAAAAGTTCTTATCGTTTAAAATGGTGCTAATTTTGCCCCAACCAATCAGATGTTAGCTTTCAAATGTTAAATAAGATCTGATTGGTTGGAGCAAAATTAGCACCATTTTAAAGGATAAGAACTATTATTGAATCTCCCTGATAATATTAGGGTTTGGGGTGGGAAAGGTAAGTAAACCTTTATTGTAGGGGGTTGATATGCCCTTTAAACTCTGGGTTTCCCAAACATTATCGACTCTGTACATAGCTCGCAGCGGTTGTGCAACACAGTTTTTGCGCTCGTTAGTTATGTGTTAAAGTCACGTTAACCCTTGGTACATGGGTTAACGTGACTTTTAGATGGAAAAAGCCATTTGCGGCTTTTGGTACAGAGCCCTGATAATCTATTACTTACTGTGCATGTGCTAAATGCAACTTAAGTTTATTTATCCTTTAAAAGTTTAGATTTTGCCAGTGTGGAACTTTTATAAGACTGGAGATTTCTATTTGGAAAATTCCCAATTGTCATGAATATGTTAATAAGTCAAGTATAAACCTTTGCCCTGGCTTAAGATGTTGATGCTCTTGATTAAGCTCCATTTGTGAATCCTTCTTCTAAAAGTCATAAAGATTTGCAGGGAAGATTTATGTTTTTATTGATCCATATACTTTTTTCCAGATAAGTTACGGTGCTACAGATACCTCACTCAGTGACAGAAGGACCTTCCCATACTTTTTTAGGACAGTGCAAAGTGATCACAATCATTATTTTGCTCTGAGCAAGATACTGAAACATTTCAGTGGAAACTGGGTTGGACTTATTGTATCTGATGAGATCAGTGGTGAACAGGAACATCAACAATTGGCCCATTTTTTCTCAATTGAAGGGATATGCATTGAGTTTGTCATTAAGATTCCTTATTATAATGATTTACTTTCCAGTAAGAAATCAGATAATAAATGGAAGGATGAGAAGAGAAGAATTGAAAAGAGTTCGACTAATATAATTGTGTTTTGTGGAAGAGCCTCTATTTTTTCTCCAGTAAGATTAAATGTTTACAAAGATGTGTTCCATGAGAAGACTTTATTTGTTTCTGCTGCACTGAAAGAAAACCCATACATTGTTCTTTTTGGCTTAAATATATTTAACGCCTTAATTTTTTATGAACAATATGAATTAAATTCTTTAAATAGCCCGGATATAAAACAATATCTGGAGGGTCTGTCTCCTTCCAAATACCCTGAAGACAAATTACTTGAAGAATTTTGGATGGAATATTATTACTGTTTATCAAAAGACACAAGGAAAAATAATTTTCATGAAAAATTTTACAGCACTAAACTTCATAACTGCACCGGACAGGAAGTCATGGCTAATCTAAATATTTTTAACTCTAAGATATCCTCTCCCCATGTGTATCTTGTAGTAGATATGATGTCTCATGCCATCCATAATATGCAAACAGCACTTGCTAAACAAATACCTGAAAAGAATAATGTAGTTCAAACTTACAAATACCAGGTAAACACAGTATCAATGGGTTATATGATATCTACAATGAGATTTATTGTGTTTCTTATTGTACGGCAAAAGTATTTCTTTTTAGTGACTAGAGAAATGGTATTATCATAACATACAATGTAGGATCGGTTAGAGAGATATGGTAGGAGCAAGAATGCTGCTCTATTCCAGAAAGAAAAAAAATGCATTAAGAGGGAATGAGCTAATGTGACAAAAGCACAGTAGAGGTCAAGAAGGGGAGAATAGAAAATGACCTTTGGCTTTGGCAGCCTTAAGGTTATTCATAACCTTGAACAGGGCTGTCACCATGAAGTGCAAAGGACAGAAACCTGACTGCAATGGGTCCAATAGATTATAAGCATGAAGGAAATTAGTGATGCAGTAGAAGACAAGATGCTCTAGTAGTTTAGAGACTATCGGTAAAAGAGGCAATAGTTAGCTTGACAAAAAGGGTCATGGGAGGCTTTGTTTGTTATAGGTTTAATGTGTGTGTGCTTAAAGGAAGAAGACTAAATAATGTCAAGGACGCAATGAATATGTGGGTTAGTATTTGTGTAACAACTTGATCACAATGTCTCAGTAGGGAAGAGGTCATGGGAATAAGAGGATATGTAGTGAGTGGACAGGGCCGAAGCAGGTGAGAAACCTCTGAATGGGTCACAGGACTGGAAGAGTTAAGAGTAGCAGAGGTAGGTGTGGATAAAAGATTCCGAGAGCTATCATGAAAACTAAAAACTTTTCTCTACTACAACACTATGAATGTCTGGTGATGCCCTTTAGACTCTAAAATGCCCCTGCGATCTTACAAGAATTTGTTAATGACATCTTTTGCAATCCTTTATGCGTCTCAGTGGTAATCTGAATGACATCTTGATCCTTTCCACTGTGTTCATGTTCTGCAAGTCCTGACACCAAGTCAACTTTATGCTAAATTGGAAAAATTACTTTTTGAACTACCCCAAGTATATTTTTAGGTTACCTAGTCTTGTTTTTGATCATGGAACTCAATTTACTTATATTGGCAAGCCCTTTACAACAAGTCCTTAGGAATAAAATCACAGTTCTCCTTTGCTTTTCATTACCAGTCTAATGAAACTGCAGAACATACTAACCAATGTCTAGAACAGTTACCTGTCAGTCCGAACAGGGTACCTTGTTTTTGTTACCCCCGGGAAATAGCACTTCTAGAGGCAAAATTGATAAAAGAATGAGGTTCCTTTATTTGCATGTGCAGAGACTAATACATATCTTTTGCATGTTATTAGCCTAGCTTACAGAGACCTGCTCACTGGTTTATATAGGCAAAATGACATCACAATATGGAATTCTATATAATACATAACATATGGTGGGTGTTCATTCATGGTAACAAAAAGACCAATAAGAAAAGAGATATAGGGTCTGTATGTGTTTTCCATTAAGGAGACGTAGATCCTATAACTTTAACCCCTTCACTTAAACCTTGTACTCCCAAAGTTTTCCCCATTCTATACCTTAGATCTCAATATACCTTTATTTAAACTTTGTAACTCTAAACAAAAACATTTGGAGCCTTATAGTCCAATTTCCTTTTTAACTGTCTGGCCATTAATTAGATATATCTGATTAGGGCATAATTATCAACTATATTAGGGACCCTAGGTGACTACCTGTCATTACCTGTACCTATAATGTATGCCAGTATCCAGCTCCATATCTTTTGTTCTTCAGTATCCAGCACAATTCCTCCTATCAGAGGCGTAATTAGGAATTACTGGGCCCCCCTATCCTTCATCTATAGTGGATTTCTGAGAGGAGGCTTGCCTCAAGTATACCAATGTCCAGCTCCATTATTCCAGCATCTAGCATCTGTATTCCTGTACCCCAATTCATTACATTATAATTCCTTAATGATATAAAATATCATAATTCAGATTTCCTGTGTGAGATTATTGCAATGTACCTTATATCTTGTACAGGGGCCCAGACCTCTTGGCACTTGAGCCTAAGTCTTAAAGCTGTCCCTGTATCAAAAATTGAGTGTGGCATGTGGAGGTGAGTATGTCTTGTGGAAGTGGGTGTGGTGGGGTAACTAACACTGGCTGGTGAACAGTTCACTGCCACATTTAGGTCAGCCCTACATTTCACTATCCAGTGTTGACATAACAGTAGATGAAATGGAGGGCTGACCAACAGTGGCTGGTGAACTGGAGGGCTGACCTAACAGTGGCTGGGAAATTGGTTGGCTGGCATATACATACATATTTAGGATGGTAATATATGCCAAACAAGTGCCCTCAAAAAGAGACTGGCACATACAAATTTGCCCACAGTGATTGGCATAAACAAGTTTGCCCACAGTGAGTCTGCGAAAATATTGCAGTGTAAACTTACCTTACAGGCCCCTGGTACATGGGAGATGGTCTGGGGAACAAGTCCGTGCACGGGGAACAGCATAAAAACAGGACGCTACTTCTGGTTTCCGCGTGCTGCTTTCGATAATCCTTGAACGTTCGAACGTTCAGCAAAATTTGCAGAGCCGCAATCGGCAATCCACGAACGGCCGACAACCCGGCAGGTTGTTCGGGGGTCCTGCAGCTTGAAACTGGGACCCACCTCCTGGATCCTTACAAGTAGGGCCCTTGTCCGAAAGCTGCGGGACCCCCAAATGTATGGCCGAGGGATTTCCTGAATCTCCAGCCATTTTGGACCTGCCGAATCTTCGGGAATCCTTGAATGTTCGAGGATTATAGAAAATAGTCCCACAAGTCCGGAAAATCAAACTAGTTCGAACCCGATATATAGTTCGAGTTTGTCCAAACTCATAAAGTTCGTCTCGAACTCGGGTTCGAGTTCTAGTTCATCCCTACTGTTCACTCTACTATATATAATTTCCCCCCCCATTCTATCTTAGTTCTCCTGTCTTTAGGTAAATTGACAGTAATTTCTTTCCTGAGTATTTTTGCAATTGACTTATTTTTGACATAGTTTTGATGGTAGCAGCATCACCAGATCCCCTGCACTTCCTACTCTGAAACAATGTGACTTTTCCCTATGTCTCCTCCTCCTTGTGCCCCCTTGCAGGCCCCCTTTGGCCCCTTCCCTTGCAGCCCCCATGGCCCCTCCCACTCATGGGGCTCCTGTGGCCCCTACCATTGCTGGCTCACCTTGTCACCTTCCCCTGCAGTCCCCATAGTTCCTTCATATGCCCTATGGCCCCTTTCCTAATGGGCCCCCTTTGGTACCTTCCTTTACAACCCTTAATGGTCCCTACCACTAATGATCCCCATTGCCCATCCTTCTCATTTGGCCCCCATGGCCCCTCACATTGCAGGCCCCCTTGGCCCTTTCCTTTGCATCCCCCATGTCTCCTCTCACTCATGGGTCACATGGTCCCTCCCACTCATTGGGCCCCATGGTTCCTCCCCCTCATTGGGCACCCATGACCCCTTCCCCACTTGCAATTCAGGCCCATAACCGCTACATCCCCTACAGAAAACTGTGTACAAACAGCCTTTGCCGGATGCCTCTGCCTGAAGAGGCGAATTTACAGTTTTATGTAGGGGGGTTATGGGTCTGATGTGCCAGTGGGAGAGGGGCAATGAGTTCCCCATGAGGGACAGGGGCCAAAGGGCCAATGATGGGGAGGGGCCAAAGGGGCTGGGCTGCAATGAAAGGGGCCAAGAGCGGCCTGAAGTGGAGGGGCTATGGAGTCCCATGAGTGGAGGGACCACAGGCCCCAACAGTTGGGAGGGACCATGGGGGTTGCAAGAGAATGAGCAAAGAGGGGCTGCAAAGGAGGGTCTAAAGGTGAGGAGGCATGGGTGGGAGGGGCCACAAGGATGGTCGGGCTGTAGATTCACTTACCATTTCCTGGTATCTTCACAGCCTGTCAACAGACTGTTTCCTTCACACACTGTGTTATCTGAGGCTGTGCTCGCCAGTGGCAAAGGTGGAGAAGCCCCTGGAATGCCATCTGTTATCCTCCCACCCATAACTTTCTGACCAGAGATTTCTTCATAACTTGGCTTTTTTTTTTGGCTGTAGCTTGTTTTTGTGTTATACTAGTTGTAATATATGTATATATGCGTGAGATTATTTTGGCAGGTTGTGGGTCTTTCAGTATACCAACAATAGGATTTGTGATAATTGTGCTGATAAGTAGTATATATTAAAGTTTGGTACTGCAATTCCACCCAGATAAGTTGGTCTCTGCAAAACCCGCCAGGGCAATTTATGTCTGCTATGTCCCCATATGAAGGATCTCGTTATCGCTTTAATAGTCTTAAAATATTTGAGAGGAAGAAATACAGGTGAGTGCCATAACAGGTAAAGCAACTTTGGTAGTAAAATCATTTTTGTGATATTTGCTCTTCCCATAACACCAAGAGGGAGTTTGGACCAAATTTGTATTCTTTTTTTTAGAAACTGTATGAAAGGTTTAATATTGAGTTTGGAAAAATCAGCTGGGTTGTTGCTGATTTAGATACCAAGGTATTTCATTTTATCGACTCTTGTTAAAGGTAGGCTAGTGGAAAGAAAATTTTGGGGTATATGTCTATGGGGAGAATTGTTGATTTGGACCAATTTATGGTAAGGCCTGGGTATGTACCAAATTCTTTGATGGTGTCCAGTGCGGAGGATAATGACTGCTCTTGGTCTAGTAAATATAGGATAGTGTCATCTGCGTACATGCTGATGACTTCTTTAAGTTTACCTTTTGTTAGCCCTGGTATAGTGGAGCTTTGTCTTATTTGAGATGCAAATGTTTCAGCCGCGAGTGCAAATAACAGTGGTGAGAGAGGGCACCCCTGTCTTGTGCCCCTGGTCATGCTGAATTTAGTGGATGTCCAGCCGTTTGCCAGGATTTGTGCTTTGGGTTTTGTGTATAAGAGGCGGACCCAGTTGATATAATTTGGGCCGAAACCGAGTTTGCAGAGAACTGCCCACAAGTACGACCACTCCACAGAATCGAAAGCTTTAGCGGTGTCAAGGCTAACCATGCAGCGGGTGCCTATGTTGTCATGTTGTGCCGATAAGTTCATGTATAGCCTGCGGGTATTGAGTGATGTATTTCTGCCAGGTAAGAAACCGGTTTGGTCGTGATGTACCAGTGTGGCTATGATTCGGTTTAGTCGTATAGCTAATAATTTGGCTAAGATCTTTATAATCTCCCAATGTTGTCCTACGGACCCGGCTTGGCACCACTTAAACTCGATTCCTGATCCAACATTCCAACAGCCCGTTTGGTTAAAAATCAGATTCTTTATTCGCACATCATATTAAAATCAATCAAATAATATGGAGAAAGTTAGCACCAATGTCTCACGCGTTTCGGGTCAGGTGACCCTTACTCATAGACTTGGTGTGTCATATTAACCGCCCCCTTAAAAAGACATAGCTTCCAATCAGAGGAAAGTAAAGTTTAACACTCAGTGTACCAATCAGCAATACATTTTGACTGGCAAAATGAACAATCAATTAACAATTAATGTGACACACAAAAACATATTATCACCAGGTGAGTATGTCTATCTATCCATACGAGGCAGAACATCACATATGGTATAGTAATAACAATAAAAATCATTAAAAACATCTTAACATGTTCGTTATCATTATGAGCCAGAAGGTAGGAAATTGTTTAAATGTATAAATATCTTATGATCCAAAGAGCAATATATGGCATAGAAGGAAAGAGACTCCACTTATGAGAGAGAGCAGAAGAATTAATCCCCACATTAAAGTATATTTATGCTTTTCGATATTCGAGCATAGTTATACTTTATTATATTGAAATGTAATTAAGCCTTTCAATGTTAAGATAAGGTTATACTTTATTGATATATTGTATAATAATGTTAAGGAAAGATTATACTTTATTGATACATTATATTATACAGCTAATGTCCCACCTATAATTCAGGCCATCTGGCACTCTTGTGCATAACTTAAAACATATACTGCTCTTTGGATCATAAGATATTTATACATTTAAACAATTTCCTACCTTCTGGCTCATAATGATAACGAACATGTTAAGATGTTTTTAATGATTTTTATTGTTATTACTATACCATATGTGATGTTCTGCCTCGTATGGATAGATAGACATACTCACCTGGTGATAATATGTTTTTGTGTGTCACATTAATTGTTAATTGATTGTTCATTTTGCCAGTCAAAATGTATTGCTGATTGGTACACTGAGTGTTAAACTTTACTTACCTCTGATTGGAAGCTATGTCTTTTTAAGGGGGTGGTTACTATGACATACCAAGTCTATGAGTAAGGGTCACCTGACCCGAAACGCGTCAGACATTGGTGCTAACTTTCTCCATATTATTTGATTGATTTTACTATGATGTGCGAATAAAGAATCTGATTTTTAACCAAACGGGCTGTTGGAATGTTGGATCAGGAATCGAGTTTAAGTGGTGCCAAGCCGGGTCCGTAGGACAACATTGGGAGATTATTCAAGAGGGGAGTGAGCACACTTCCGAGGAGTACTGATCACCATCACGAGATTTGGAACACGTGACCACGTACCTAAACGCTGGAGACACGGAAACCAGCTTTGGAGTGGGTGAGAGCGGGGAACAGGGGAGGTTTGGAGCCACTGATTGTTTTTCTTTAAGATCTTTATATCCACCTGTAAGAGGGAGATTGGTCTATATGATTCGGGGAGATGGGGGTCTTTTTCTGGTTTAGGTAAAAGTGTAATTAGGGCAGTGGACATAGACTCGGGTATGTCTTTCTGTTGGAACATTTCTTTATATAAGTGTAGTAGTTGAGGAGCGAGTACATCTATATAGTGGTTGTAAAATTCGAATGGCAGTCCGTCAGTGGCGGGGGATTTATGTCTGTGTAGGGTGGCTATAGCTGTTGTGATTTCTATTTCGGTTAACAGATATTCCAGCATTGTATGGTCTGAGGGAGTTATTGTTGGTAGCAGGATCGATTGGAGGTACTGTTGTGTTTGGGATTCAGTATGTAGGGAGGTTGTGGTGTATAAATGTTTATAGTATTGTGCTAGATGTTCTGCCACTTCTTTGGGGTGGGTTAGGAGTATATTTTCAGCGGTTTGTATTGTAATTACTGTAGGGGGTTTCTGCTCCTGATTTATCATGTATGCCAGTAGTTTGCTGCATTTCTCTCCATGTTCGTAATAGTTGTAGCTTTGAAAGATTAGTTTTTTCTTTGCTTTACGGATTTGGAGATTGTCTGTTATTCTAGATTGTTGTTTCAGAATTAGGGCGTTTTCTGGAGTGGGGTGTATTTGGAATTGTTTGGTAGCCTCATCTAGGGCCTTTATAGCTGCGGATTCGGTCGAAGATGATTTTTTCTTAATACTGTTTATTACCTGTTTGAGGATCATTTTGGCATGGATCTTGAAAGATTCCCACACCGTTAGCGGATTTGCTGTGTGGTGATTGGTGTTAAAATAGTTGCTCCACTCTAGGGACAGGTCTGGGTCTTCTGCTATCAGTAACGAAAATGAGTTTAATTTCCATGTAGGGGGTGGGAGAGTTATTGCCCAATCTATTGTCACCCAACACGGGGCATGATCTGATAGGATTCTCGTGGAGTAGTTTACATCTATTAAGTATGGTGTAAGGTTTCTGGATAGTAATATCATATCCACTCTGGACATGGTATCATACGAGGCAGAGAAGCACGAGTATATTATTTTATTGGTATGTTTATGCCTCCATGCATCTACAAGATTGCCTGTGGGTAATAGTTTACCTAATCTTGTGGTTGTGATGGGTGGTGGAGACCAGGCTGGGTTATGTTGTCTGTCAAGTTGTAGGTCTAGTACCGTATTGAAATCACCCAACCATATTGCGGCCACAGTTGGGTGTTCTGCCATGAAGGCTAATCCTTCTTGTATTACTGTCATTTGGAATGGAGGGGAAGTTTTTGTTAACCCAGTGCACTTTAGTTTTTTGCGACCTATATTAAATGACACTATATCATGGTCACTGTTCCCTAAGCTTCCCATTACCCTCATCTCCAAAATGAGCTCTGGGTTATTAGATATCACCAGATCCAACAACGCATTCTGTCTAGTAGGAACTTCTACCATCTGTGAAAGAAAATGCTCATATAGGAAATTTAAGAACTTTATACCTTTAGAGGTGCTGGCAGTTCCATTACTCCAATCTATTTCAGGGTAGTTAAAATCCCCCATAACCAGAACATGCCCCATACCAGCAGCCTTCGCCAACCGCATATGGAGATTCACCTCCACCTCCTCCCCGGCATTTGACGGCTTATAACATACTCCAAAAAATTATTTATCCACCTTCTTGCTTCCTGTACACAGCTCTACCCATATTGTTTCTGCCATATGACTTATGTCCCCATCTCTTCCATCTTTTAGATTTGGCTTTAATTCCTGTTTAACATACATACAATAATAAGGAGTATTCTTCAATATTTACTGTCCAGTCATGTGAATCATTTAGCCATGTTTCTGCTATACCAATTACATCATACCTTTCCTTTAAAGCTATTAGTTCTAGTTCCCCAGGTTTTCCAGCCAGACTGTAAACATACATTTTAGATTATCAATTGATTTACTTCCATACTTGGACGTACATGCCTCCTTATCCTCTATGCTGTCCCCTCCCCCGTCTCCTCCATCCATTGTGTCATTAGCCCCCTGATCCCTAACTTCTCTATCTACCCCTGTGTAGTTCAACGTACCCTCCCCCCCATACCTAGTTTAAAATCTCCTCCAACCCCCTAGCCATCTTCTCCCCCAAAGCAGCTGCACCACCACCCGTATAATCCGTCTCTACTAAAGAACCTGTAGCAAACAGAAAAATCAGCCCAGTTCTCTAAAAACCCAAACCCCATCTCCTTACACCACCTACTTAGCCACACATTTATACTCCTGAGCTCTAGTTGCCTAACTAGCATAGCACGTGGCTGCGGTAGGATTTCTGAAATCACTAACCTTGAGGTCCTTACTTTTAACTTGGCCCCTAACTCTCGGAACTCATTTTTAAGGACCTCACCTCCACCTCTAACTTTGTCATTGGCACCAATGTGAACCAAGACTGCTGGGTCGGTCCCAGCCCCACCCAATAATCTGTCTACATGATCCACCATATGTCAAACCCTAGCACCAGGCAGGTGCGATTGTGACTGTGATTAAATCTCTGGTAGAGCATCTCCCTTGGGTAATAGGGGGCAGCCTTAAATCAAATCTTTCTAAAACTGAACTAATCATTTTCCTACCTAAACCTGGTCCTATCCCATTTTTCTCTATTCTCATTTTACCCTATCCAATCAGCACACTGCCTAGGGGTAATTATTGACTCCTCTCTCCCTTTCTAACCACATTTACCTGCTGCTTTTCTCTTCACAATATAGAGAAAATTTCTTCTGACTACTGCTATCCTTATGCATGCTCTCCACCCTGGACCAGTGTAACCTACTCCTCCTTCCCATCTTTTCCCCGTTTTGTCTATACTAGAAGGTAGAGAAGCTCTATAGACCATTGGTAAAAGGAAGGCAGGATGTTGGATACTGTGTTGGTATGGTTACTATGTTTATATGCTAATACATTTATATTGTTACATGGCACTTTAAAATATTGTTAAATTAAGATAAATAAAAATTCTCCAAATCGTTGTCATGTCTGGTTATTGGGAAAAGGATAGGTAGAGGGCACTTAACGCTACCACTGCCATGTATACACAATCATTGTCCCAACATTTAAATCCTGTCTCTCTGCTAGAAAGTGTACATACTTGAAGGGCGATTACCAACATGGAAAATGCAATAAGAAGTTTTTTTTGTTTTCACACATGACATGTTTCACTTGGCACAGCAAAACACGTATGTCTCTGCACCGTGTAATGGGGTGGGTAATGAAGTTTCCAACCATCAGTAGTGTTTTAATTATAAACACACAATAATATGTATAAACACTGTCCATATACCCCCCCTCACATACACACACAAACTTAAATGAATCCAAAATTCAGTATACATTTAGGTTTAAACTATACCTTTGGTGTTGTGCAACTATAATAGAATGCTCAGGCCAAAGTGAAATATCTTCCAGTAATAATATGTATAAAGACAGTACACATACTCACATAAATAGCCCTGTGCCCCCTCACACAAGTCCAAACATCTCTGTCCATATGTACACATATTTAGTAATGGTGTCATATAATGTCCCATATGTTACAGGGTGGCAAGTACAATAACAATGCTTGGTGTTGTGCAAGGTGGTACCAATCATTTCAGGGTTTCTTTTAGACTTTTTAGACTTTTTTTTATTATTAATAAACAAACCCTGACATTTTGAAAAGTGTGAGTTTTTATATCCACTGTACAGACATCCCAATGTCGTTTTCCAGCAACAAGCAAATTTTTTTTTATGGTGAGTATAGGGTCCACAATGTTATTTCATAGAAGATAGTTACCTTAACATTACAAAAATGATTATGTGGCACTTTGCACCCTAATGATGCTTTATTTCTTTAATAGTTACATCGCTATTTGACTAAACTTCAATATAAGGCAACAGAGAAGATAAGTTTATTCTTTCTGGACAATGGAGAGCTACTTAGTAAATACGGAATCCATAATTGGATCTTAGATCATCAGAATAAACTTTCAATTTCAATTCTTGCAGTTTTCATTTCGTGGGCACCATCACATTTCAACTTATTGATGGCTTCATCAGTAACAACGTGGAGAACCAAAAACCAAAAGATAAGGAAATGTTTCTCCTCTGTCCAATGAAATGATGATTAAAACCACATTAACATCACATTACATGAATATTAGGCAGTATCCCCTATTAGTCATACAGGCCTCATGTTTATTGTATCTGTCTGTATGCATATGTGTCTATCTGTCTCTATACATGTGTGTGTAACTGCCTGTATGCATGTGTCTATCTTTAAACATGCATGTCTATCTGTCTGTATGTATATGTGTGTATCTCTCTTTATGCATGTGTCTATCTGTATACATGCATATCTATCTGTCTGTATGTATGTGTGTGTATCTCTCTGTATGCATGTGTCTGTCTGTATACATGCGTTTGTATCTGTCTCTATGCATATGTGTATCTGTATGTATGTGTGTGTATCTCTCTGTATGCATGTGTGTTAATCTGTCTGTATGCATGTGTGTGTATCTGTCTGCATGCATGTGAATGTATCTGTCTATATCAATGTGTGTGTATCTGTCTTTATAAATGCATATCCAGCTGTCTGCATGCATGTGTGTATCTATATGCATTTGGGTGTATTTATCCGTGTGCATGTGTGTCTGTCTGTCTGTATACATGTGTGTCTGTCTGTTTGCATGTATTTGTGTGCATGTGTGTATCTGTATGCAGAATGTGTGTGTATCTGTCTGTATACAAACTAGATGAAAGAGTCGCACTCCAAAGGTACTGTACACGTGTTTAATGGTGAACCACAAACATAAAAAATCACAACATTTCGGGGGTGTTACCGCTTCATCACCCCCGAAACATTGTGATTTTTTATGTTTGTGGTTCACCAACACGTGTACCTTTGGAGTGTGACTCTCTCATGTAGTTTGTGTATGGTATTCCTATAAGCCTAGGAGTGGGGGTTTGAGATGTCTGCACCCTACTTGGCTCTTTAAAAGACCGGATCAAACTGAAACTTTAAAAAAAGCTGATCGCCAAGCTTTGGTGAGTCTAAGGTATTTTGTGAGGTGCACCCAATATGGTCTGCGCCACATCAGGAAAGTATACATCAGTTTCTCATTTATATACAATGTTAACATATAAAATAACTTAATTCAATTATTACCTAGAGTATTTGCAGAGTTTGCTTATGATACATATAAATGGATTTTACATTATGAAACAATGTAAAAATAATCAATCCACTAATATTCCCATTGAGATAGTATCTGCAAGAAATTGCCACCTCTGATTGGTTGTTTTACCAAGTCTAACACTTGCCACTCTTACATATGACAAACAACAGCTGAATTATTTATGGTACAATTATTATGGTACACATTGAGAATACTAGTGGATTGATTATTTGCAAACATTAGCACCTAAAGGGTTAAATGAGGAGTTCAATTTAACCTGCTTCTTTTGAATTAGTTTCTCTGAGCTCATAATGTAAAATCCATTTATATGTAAGAAGCAAAACCTGTAAATACTCTAGGTAATAATTGAATTAAGTTATTTTATATGTTAACGTTGTGTATAAATGTCTGGTAGACACTTTGTTTATCTTTACACCATCCAGTGGATCTTTTTCGAATTGACCATGGGACATGTGAAAGTATTGTTAATCCTCAAGGACTTTATATGTTTATTAGAAGATAACTTATCTGTATGATGATGTCATTATAAAAGGCCTGCATGTTTGAGTAGTTTGTTACACCTGAGGAAGGGGGCATCGCCTCCCGAAATGTTGTGTGTTTATGGTTTCAGCACCTCAATAAATATTGAATATTGAAGTTTATTTCTCAGTGTGCCTCCCATTGAGAAACTGGTGTGTCAGGCCCTGCCTCCAATCTTGGCAGGGCCTGGGACACCAGTTTCTAAATGGGGTGGCCCTGAAGTTTTGTGTCTGATCTGTATGCATGGGTGTGTTTGTATGAACGTGTGTGTCTCTGTCTGTATGCATGTGTGCATATCTGTCTGTATGCATGCATCTGTATGCATATGTCTGCATACATGCGTGTGTATCTGTCTCTATGCATGTGTGTCTGTATGTATGCATGCATGTGTATCTGTATGCATGTGTTTATGTCAGTATATACATGTATGTATTTGTCTGTGTGCATGTGTGTGTATTCATGTGTGTATCTGTCTGTTAACATGTGTTTTTCTATCTGTATACATGTTTATTTCTGGCTGTATAGATGCGTGTATTTGTGTGTATGTATGTGTGTCTGTCCGTATACATATGTGTCTAGCTGTCTGTGCATTGTGTGTGTATCATGAGTGTGTGTGTCTGTATCTGTCTGTATGCATGTGTGTGTATCTGTTTGCATATGTGTATTTGTCTATATACATGTGTGTATCTGTCTTTATTCACATTTGTATTTGTCTGTATGCATGTGTGTATCTGTATGCATATGTGTAACTGTATGCAGGTGTGTGTGTGTCTGTATGCATGTGTCTGTATGCAGGTTTGTATATGTCTGTATGGGTGTGTTAATGTCTGTATGCACGTATGTGTATCTGTATGCATGTGTGCATATCATTCTGTATGCATGTTTGTGTGTGTCTGTATGCAAGTATGTATCTGTCTGTATGAATGTGTGTATCTGTCTGTATGCTGCTGTAACTGTCGGTATGAGCATATATATGTGTGTATGCATGTGTGTATATCTGTATGCATGTGTGTGTAACTATTTTTATGCAGGTGTATGTATCTGTCTGTATTCATGTGTGTGTATCTGTCTGCATGCATGTGAATGTATCTGTATGCATGTGTGTATTTGTCTGTAGGTGTGTGTATCTTTTCTGTTTGCATGTGTGTGTATTTGTCGGTATGCATGTGTGTATCTGTCTGTATGTGCGTGTATCTGTATGAATGTAAGTATCCATCTGTATGCATGTGTGTGAATATGTACTGTATGTGTGTGTGTGTGTTTCTCTGTATGCATCTGCGTGTACCTGTCTGTATGCATGTGTGTGTTTGTCTGTAAGCATTTGTGTGTATCTGTCTAAAATTGGTACAGGGATGTTATATAATATTGAGAATTACTGGTATTAATACATATACTGTAGTTCTGGTTGGTACAGGGATACTATATAATATTGAGAATTACTGGTATTAATACATATACTGCAGTTCTGGTTGGTACAGGGATACTATATAATATTGAGAATTGCTGGTATTAATATATATACTGTAGTTCTGGTTGATACAGGGATACTACACAACAATACTGAGAATTACTGGTATCAATACATATACTGTAGTACTGGTTGGTACGGGGATACTATATAATATTGAGAATTACTGGTATTAATACATATACTGTAGTTCTGGTTGGTATGGGGATACTATATAATGTGAATTACTGGTATTAATACATAAACTGTAGTTCTGGTTGGTACAGGGATACTATATAATATTGAGAATTATTGGTATTAATACATATACTGTAGATCTGGTTGGTACAGGGATACAATATAATATTGAGAATTACTGGTATTAATACATATACTGTAGTTCTGGCTGGTACAGGGATACTATATAATGTTGAGAATTACTGGTATTAACACATATACTGTAGTTCTGGTTGGTACAGGTATACTATATAATACTGAGAATTACTGGTATTAATACATATACTGTAGTTCTGGTTGGTACAGGGATACTATATAATATTGAGAATTACTGGCATTAACACATATACTGTAGTTCTGGTTGGTACAGGTATACTATATAATACTGAGAATTACTGGTATTAATACATATACTGTAGTTCTGGTTGGTATAGGGATACTATATAATATTGATAATTACTGGTATTAATACATATACTGTAGTTCTGGTTGGTACGGGGATACTATATAATATTGAGAATTACTGGTATTAATACATATACTGTAGTTCTGATTGGTACAGGGATACTATATAATATTGAGAATTACTGGTATTAATACATATACTGTAGTTCTGATTGGTACAGGGATACTATATAATATTGAGAATTACTGGTATTAATACATATACTGTAGTTCTGGTTGGTACAGGGATACTTTCCAATTGCCATTGCTAGTCAGGAAGGAATTGCCCATTTTTGCGTTCCTGTGCATCAACTGTTAGGTATGGTTTTAGAGTAGGATGTAAAGGTTGGACTGGATGGAAGTATGTCTTTATTCAACCTCCATTACTATGTTACTATGTATGTATATGTGCATCTGTCTGTATGCATGTGCGTGCATCTGTCTGTATGCATGTGCATGCATCTGTCTGTGTGCAGGTGTGTATATGTCTGTATGCATGTATGTGTATGTCTGTATGCACGTGTGTGTATTTGTACACATGTGAGTGTTTGAAGGGGTGGGTACCTGAGTTTCTTCAGGGTAGGATGTGTAAAGGCACAGAAAAGGTTTCCTATAGGTAAAATGGACCAATGCAAAGAAATGAAAAGGTATATAGCCTGTCAAGCAATAAGGCACTAGGCTTCTCAACTCCAAGTGCTGCCTCCTTGCACCAGTGATTTACATATACACTATAAAAATAGAAATCAGGAAGCAAGCAAAATAATATGCATCAGATGATTTATTCATGGAATATACACAACATGTTTAGGGTTGAATAACCTTTCTCAAGTGTAATCAACGATACATTTTTTATTAGTGCCGTTGTATAGATGACTAACTGGTCCTCTGGTGTAGTAATATTACTCATTTTGAAGAAATGAAGCAGGTTACAATACATACCATTCAGACTGCTTCCATTGCCCTGGGGTAATTACAGCCAAACCTAAAGGACAGTTTTCCATGGCTGAGAGAATTACCTCTAATCCCACTATAGATATTGAAGCAGCAATCATATTGTACAAAGCTTATGGACAGGGGGTGTGATCCCAAGAGCGTAGCGATATCTCTCATGTAGATTAGACCCCACGAGACCACCTATTTTTACACAAGGGCGCATTTTATAAAAAGACTGATTCCTTTTGTTTCATAATAACAAGCACAGTAAACGGATTGCCCGTATCATTTATACATTTTGGCCTTTACTTACCCAGAATGTAAACAGTGGAGACCAGCTTGGATATTTTTCAGCTAAGCCTGAAGGTGTTCAATGCGCGATATACTTTGTTACTCTGACACCCTAACAGGGAGATTCAATAAATGTTCTTATCGTTAAAAATGGTGCTAATTTTGCCCCAACCAATCAGATCTTTTTTTAACATTTGAAAGCTAACATCTGATTGGTTGGGGCAAAATTGGCACCATTTTTAATAAGAACTTTTATTGAATCTCCCTGTAAGTGCTAAGAAACCCAGGATGGGCACGTTTACTTCCCTTGTTGCACTTTAATTATTAAAGGAGATACTATGTATCATCCATGTAAAGGTCACATGATTAAACTGTGTGACTATGCCACGTCTAATACCACACATGGATTATATGCTCAAATGTCCCTGCAGTAAAGTATTTGTTGGGCAATCTACCCGCAGTGTGAAGAACTGAATTAAGGAACATAAGGGATACATGTGTAATTTTAAATCTGGTAATACAGTATTCGGATACCTCCGTGACACAGGCACAACCATACCCAACTAAAATGCATTATATTTGAGGTGGTCGAACCAGACCCTTGGGATGGTGACATCTCAAAAACTGTTCTCCAAAGGGAATCACTTTGGATAAAGAAATTGAATACACTTAAAGGGAATGTCCACCCCTTACTAAACTTCAGACCACTGTGTAGTGTGAAAAGGTCCCTACATTTCTCTTCTGCTCCATATGGTTGTCCTGCAGGGCCTAATGAAGTGGAGTACTGTTTTTAAACAGCTAAAAGTAAAGATACGTGCGACCAGCTGTTTAAAAGACCCAAATCAGTTGTTCGGTTCTGGTCTTTTAAACAGCTGATCACGCTTATCTTTACTTTATACGCGTGTTCAACTATTTAAAAACAGCTAATAGCTGAGATTTGTGGCAGGGGCCCGCTCTCTAATCTCGCAGCAGGGGCCCTGTAGTTATGACCCTGGCCTGATAAAAGTCCAGAAAAATAAGTAGGAGCCTTTGTGCAGGGCCGTATTTCCCACTAGGCCATGGCCTAGGGTGGCACAGCCACCAGGGGCGGCAAAAAAAAAAAAGAAAAAAAAGTTAGGCAGCATTGCATCCCCATCTTAAATGCACATTAGTTGACGCACAGCAGAGCCTTGCCGGTTTCTGTTATATGTGAAATTGGCAGCGATTGCTGATTTGCTAGGGGCGGCAGGTCCCTCTTCCACTCACAAAGCTCTCACGTGTGACGTCGTGTGTGACACCTGCATGTGAGTCTTTTTGGAAAAAGAAACACGCCCATGCCCAGTTTTAAAAAGAAAGATGAAGCAAACTGCGAGCGAGGAAATCTGAAAGTGGTGTCTGTGTCGGTCTTCTGTGCCAGCGCCTGCTCTGTTCTACCCTTTCAAGTAGTTGAAGGAAAAGGTGCACATTCTAGGCTGGTTTATTATTTGCTATATTAGCTTGTAGTGCAGTTAATTCGTATGAGCTCCCTTCCTCAAAGCACATACATCATGTATTACATGACAAATTGCTTAAAGGGCAACTTATTTCTTGATGATGCGAGGGGTGGGGGCAGCACAGGTTAGCTGGACTAGGGGAGAAAAAATTATAACTCCTGCCCTTCTGTATCTGCCACATTCTGCTCCTCTGAGAGGTTTGTGGCATGCACAGTGGAGCCCTCTCCCCTCCCTCCACCCTCTCCCTCCCGATCCCTTGATGAAGCAGCAGGAATCCCACCAACCCTGGACGCTAAGTTTAAATTTCCCAAATCGGCTCCTAAGTGTACTTACCCGTCCTCATTTCCTTGGCTCCCTCTGCTGCTCTTCCACATAAAAGCAGCAAAGGGGGCCGGACCTTCAACCACATCAGTGGTTGGTTGAGTCTTAGCCAATCAAAGACATGGCTCCCGGACTAACCCCTTTTTCTGTTCAGTTCCATGCGGAAGAGCAGTAGAGGTTGGTGGAATACTCTGTGGCTGGTGAATTGAGACCCTGAAACTTGAACAAACAGTATCAAGCCTATAATTAAATAGTACATTTAAATAAATTACAATATGTTTACTTTGTTTCTTCTGATTAGACTCCCAAAGTTCAGTGCACGGACAGTTGTCTCCCCGGTTTCAGGAAAGCACAGAAGATCGGAGCCAAAGTCTGCTGCTATGATTGTGTCCCATGTTCTGAGGGAGAAATATCCAATGTTACTGGTATTATTTATAATGTTATCATTATTTCTTGTATACAATAATTACAATGCGTTCACAATACCATTATTTATTTTATATAGTCTGTTCATAAATGATTTGGGTGTGGGTATTGTCAACAAGATTTGCAGACAACACTAAACTTTGTTGACCATTAAAGGACATCCTTATTGGGAAAATTAACTTTTTTCCCCTTTCTTTCCATGAGTTCTGTAATTCCCCCAACCAGAGAGTGTCTGGTTGGGGGGTTCTTAAGTTTCCCTCTCTGTCCTGAGATACACACATTAAAAGAATACGTGATTGCATTCCTCTACTCCTACTTGTACTGCCAATCAAATCCCTGTGACGTGACCCTCTTCCCTGCTCAAGTCCCTCCATTCTCCATACTCTGTTACATAGAGATAAGAACATTACCAGGGGAGAGAGGTAGCTTTGACTGCAGAGATAAGGCTGCACTTGACCACCCATCTTGACAATGAGAGAGATCATGTTGCAGCAGTAAACTGTACTGTTCTCCTTCGTCTTCTGTCTCTCCAAGACAGTTTGCTATCTAAGCGTCACTGTGCGTGGGTGTTTTTTAATGAGGTTGAACTTTTTTAATGGAAAAACGGAGTCACTGACAGAGGTAGAAGAAAGCAGAGTACATTCATTTAACTTTGCAATGGGGCAATGTTTTTTTTTTTCTTTTCATTATACTGTAGATACCCTTTAAAAAGCTTCAAAGGATGTGCAATTGTTGCAGGGGGATTTAGATAGATTGTCACATTGGGCTGCTAAGTGGCAGATGAGATTCAATGTTGATAAATGTAATGTGATGCATTTTGGACTTAAAAATCCTTGTGCTACTTATACTATAAATGGCTCTGTGTTAAGTGAATCCCTGTTGGAAAGGGATCTTGGGGTTTTGGTGGATAACAACTTAAAGGTAGCAAGCAGTGCCAGACAGCAACAGCTAGAGCCAGCATGGTATTGTCTTGTATAAAGAAGGGTATGGATTAAAGGGAGGAAAATGCTATTCTCCCTCTTTACAAAACAATAATAATGCCTCCTTTGAAATATGGGGTGCAATTTTGGAATCTTGTGTAAAAAAATTACACCATAGGACATAGTAATAGTATAGTAATTCCAGAACAACTACCATCAGCTTAAGCAGTTTGGAACATCCCCTGCTTAACAGATAATTAGGCTCATTTACCCAGAGCCCCTATCGCTCTGGGTAAATGCTAATTCCACAATTTAATATCACATTTGCAAATGTGGGTAAATTCCGGTGAGGGATTTACCCACTGCAGGATTTTAATGCCAGGTCTGCTGGCGTTAAAATCCTGCGCTAAAACTAGCACAAACACAATATTAAATCGCAAGCATCGGATGCGCAGGTGATTTTTGCATAGCCCACGTATCCGACACTAATATGGAGTTAAAGTCTTGCTAAATGGTAGCAGACCGGTTAGCGCAACTTTAACTCCATAGATTTGCCCAGCGAGTCTGGGTAAATGAGCCTGAATGTCTTTACTATGGCTGTGTCTCACTGTCATTTTTACCTTGTTCCCTAAGCTCAGTTTATCTCTCTCTCTCTAATACCACTGTCCTCACTCTATTTATATCTCTCCATCTCTTCTCTCTACATCCTTTCACTGCTCTCTTGTACTACAGTATACCAGCTCTTTACCAACACCACACTTCACAATTGGTCAAACACAAATAAATGACACAACCTCAAATCCATCTTACATATCTGGTTTCTATTTGCTCTCCTACTCCTTTTCACGGATCTATGCCCTCTAACCTTTTATCCGTTCCTCTAATCCCATCTTCACATCTGCCCTTATCCTGTGCTTCTCTTAATACTCTGCTCCTTTTAAATCTACTATTATTCATAACCTTTTCAGTTCTAAGATTTTTAACCTTCTTGCCCTTACTGAAACCTGGCTCTCCTAATACAACTGTGCTATTGAGGCATCCATTTCTACAGGAGGTGTCCGCATACACCTTCCTCCTCGGATTGTGGTGGATGTGTTGGCCTCCTTTTTTTCCCCACTTGTCATTTTAATGTAATCATCCCCCCCACCGGCCTTCTCATTCACATCTTTTGAGGTCAACAATGTTCAAATTTCATACCTGTCGCTACGTATAGCTGTAGTATACATACCCCATCCACATACCTCTCAGACTTTGAGATTTGGCTTACCGTCTTCCTCACTACTGACAGTCTTGTTCTAATTCTAAGGTGATTTTAACAGTCACATTGACAACTCTGCTCTATCCTGGCCCTCTAGTTTCCTTCACTTAACATCCTCATTTGATCTTAATAGTGGACAAATACCGATATGTGGCCACTTCTTGGATCTTTTCTTCACTAAAAACTTCTCTGTCTCATCTTTTGAAATTAACCCCTACCTGATTTCAGATCACTGTCTTATTACTTTTCTTGCCAAACACTCTCTTGTTTTTCTTGACCCTCCTTCTTGTGTGTATGCCCGTAATATCCGAGACATAGATCTTCCAAAGTTGGCTTCTTTTCTCTCCTCTAGTCTCTCTACCCTTATATCCAACAGTGACCCTGAATTGCTTCTTAACTCTTATAACTCTGTCCTGACTAATGCTATTAATTCCCTTGCCCCCTTGCAACACAGCAACCACAGCAATATCCTTTCCCCTGGCTCAATCCAACAACCAGTTTTGTACGCAGGTGAACACTTGCTGTTGAGCAGATGTGAAGAAATTTTGTATGCAGACTGACTTTCTCCATTACAAGATTATGCTACAATGCCTCAACACCACACACTCGGAAGCAAAACAAAAATACTATAAGACGCTTGTAAATAATAACAAATCAAACCCATGACGCCTTTTATCCATCTTTAACTCCCTCCTCCGTCCCTCTCCCACAGAATCTCTTCTCTCTCCACACTCTCCCCAAGACTTTGCTGATTACTTCATAAATAAAATAGTCCATCCGTGCTCAGATTCCTAACCCTCACCATAGCTCTCAGATTCTTTTACACACACCCCCTTCTACTGCTCCTGAATCTTTAAATCCCGTAACTTAGTCAGAGGTCTCTTACTACATGTCCCTTCAATCCCATGCCCTCATTTCTACTGAAGCACTGTAATCAGGCATTCACCCCTATGCCACATATTCAACTCCTCCTTGTCATCTGGTATTTTTCCTTACTCCTTTAAACATGTCCACATGAAACATATAATCAAGAAAGCCTCCCTTGACCCAATTGTCTTGCTAACTACTGCCCAGCCTCTCTTCTACGTCTTATCTTCATTCTCATAACTTACTGGACCCCTTGCAATCAGGGTTTCGTCCTGCGCACTCCACGGAGACCAAAGCTAAAGGTCACATTTCTATTCTCTTCCTTCTAAACCTATCCTTTGCTTTCGACACAGTAGATCATTCCCTCCTAATGCAAATTCTTCCCTGGGCATCCGGAATGCAGGGCATCCTGGCTATGATCCTGCCTATCGGTATGATTTGCCTGGTGACATCCATTAATACTGTCAAATCTAGACTGTTACCCTACCTTTCTTAGCATCAGCACAACAAATGATTTTGTACCCATCCCCCAACTTGTATTTATATGTTGTCCCTCCCACAACATACAAAGCTCCTCGGGGCAGGGATCTCATTCCTAATTTGTCAAGGCACTTATATCAATTTATACATAATTTATATATATGTATTCTTTACCGATGTATGAAATTGTATTTAATTTTTATTTATCTGTATAATTGCACTTATCCACTTGTTTGTATACTCTGTATTTTATAAAGTACAGCACTGTGTACCCAAGTGGCGCTTTATAAATAAAATTATACATACATACATATTATACCTTAGAAGACATCCATATTTTTATGTTTCGGGTAATATAATAAGATAACTTCAGTTAAATGTATTAATCCCAATTAAAATCTAATACTAATCATAGTAAATAATATGAGAATAAAACAAATTAAATTAACAACAACCCTTTTTTAAAACTGCACACAACCTAAAGGGAAAAAAAAATTCAATAAATTCAATAAAGCAAACAGGAGCACCTTACCTTGATCCAGGTTGAATAAAGACATACATCCATCTAGTCCAAACTTTATAGCCCACTCTATAACCCTACCTAACAGTAGATCCAGATGTAGGGAGTGAGGAGTGGGAACCTTACAATACTATGATGTAGTGAAAAACTTGTATTGGAAGTGTATCAGGAGCAATGCGCTATTTCCAAAAGACATTTAAAAATGGTGCAGACCCCCTTAAAAAAGTGTATAAACACACGTATAAGAGGAGATAGTAAAAGGAATCTAGCAATACTTGCAGAACATTTGAAATTTTAACCAGATGAAATATTTTGCTACGGGAAGTTTTTTTTTTTTTGTGTTCCAGTAAATTTTACAGAAATTTTTATTAATTTCTGCATATTGTTATAGACATGAAAAGTTATATGTGCCGCAAAGACTTAAGAACTTTCTTCACCCAGTTTGGTGAAGAATCCTAGTGATATTCAATGTAATAATGGGATAACTTAGTTGTTAGGAGCCCAGTGCAATATTTTGTTGCCCAGAAGATGATAATCATCGATTAAGAGTTTTCGTATTTAGAGTTTTAGATTAGTATTGCATTTAATGGGTGGGGAATACGATACAGCCTTTGGTTTACATGCTATATGTGTCAATAAAATTGCCTTTGTTGACTGGAGAATTTATTTAAGGTGTTTAAATGTTTAAATGTGAATGCTATAGGTAATTCAGAATTACACACTGCCATACAACAGTATTTATTATGCAGATGGCATGGTAACTGCATTGTGGCTGTAAGAAAAGGCAACACAAAATTATACAGGTGGTTAAAACAGTTGACAATGGTTTAATTTTGAATCAATTTCTTACAGACAGTGAAAACTGCATCAGGTGCCCAGGAGATAAATGGCCCAATGAGAGAAGAAACCAATGCATAGCAAAAATGGAAGAATATATGTCATTCACAAATGATATGTCATTGTTTTTTTCATCCTCCTCTATTTTATTTATTTTTATAGCAGTTATTATTATGCGAGTTTTCATAGTCTACAGGGACACCCCCATTTTGAGAGCCAATAACAGGAACCTCAGCTTCCTCCTCCTTGTCTCCATCAAGTTGAGCTTCCTCAGTGTGTTTCTGTTCCTTGGTCGTCCTGTGGATATAACCTGCATGTTACGTATAATCACTTTTGGAATCACCTTCTCCATAGCTGTCTCTTCTCTCCTGGCCAAGACTATCATGGTTTACATTGCATTCAAAGCCACCAAGCCTGGGAGCTCATGGAGGAAATGGGTGGGAGTCAAACTGTCCAATTCTGTAGTCTTGATCTGTTCATCCATTCAAATAATAATCTGTATTACTTGGTTGGCCATTTCTCCTCCCTATCAGGATATGGACATTCACACTTACCCTGGAACAATCATCATTCTGTGCAATGAGGGATCAGCTATTGCCTTTTACTCAGTTATTGGTTATATGGGGCTTCTGGCAGCTGTTAGTTTTGTTTTAGCATTTTTAGCTCGGACCTTACCGGACAGTTTTAATGAGGCCAAGTACATCACTTTCAGCATGTTGGTCTTCTGCAGTGTTTGGATCACAATGATCCCGGCCTATCTGAGCACCAAAGGGAAAAACACTGTGTGTGTGGAGATATTTGCCATATTGACCTCTAGTGCCGGACTATTAGGCTGTATATTTATACCAAAATGTCATGTAATTTTATTAAGAGCTGAAATAAACACAAAATTACATTTATTTGTGAAAAAATTCTGATACTCACAAACACAATGAATTCTGCCTGCTGTTTGTACAGATATAATATTTAATTTCTTACCGGTCATTTTGTCTGAATGGGGTTTTTATTTAGGTTATGTTTGTATGTATTTTATTTCTTATATAGTGCTACATATTGCACAGCGCTTTACAATTATTTACACAATTCAAATCAGGCCCTGCCCCAAAAAGCTTGCAATCTAATTACATTATGTACACATACAACCTTTCAGTATGTCTTTATGATTGTGGGGGAAACCGGAGTGCCCGGAGGAAACCCACGCAAGCACAGGGAGAACATACAAACTCCTTGCAGATGTGTCCAAGGGTGGAATCGAACTCAGAACCTCAGCACTGCAAGGCATCAGCACTAATCACCATGCGTCTATGAGTAGTAGAAGTAATAACCTGCTTTAGATGTTCTTGCAAATAAACAGTATCTGAAATATTTGAAGGTAACATTTAGCATTACTTTCTAATAATATTATTTGCACAAATTAGAGATGACTGATGTTTTTTGTGCAGAATGATAAACGATAAATAATAAATGTGCTATTTTACTTAGGGCTGAAATTGTCCCTATAATCAAGGAATGTCAAAAGAACTTAAAAAATCTTCATTGCACTGTAACAAAAGCTTTAGAAAAATCTAATTACACCAATTTTATTCACACGTTCACAATGTCATTTACTTTCCTGTAAAAATCAAACAACTTAATTGGACAAAATGTTTTAATTTATGAGGTTTTTCAGTAATCAGTAATATTACATATTAATACATTCATCGTGATAATTGAATTGATTTGTCTTAAAGTGGTAATAAATTAATATTACCAGATTTAGTTTAAAGGTTTACAGGGCCGCCTCTAATAAGGCAATGTGAGACAAAAACCTCAGGCAAAACATTAAGAGAGGTGGCAGCCAGGCCAGTAAAAAAAGACAAATAAAACTTTTTTGTGCAAAAATGTTTTTTAAGTATACCAGTCACACTGTGGGCACTATGATATTTACCAGTCACACTGTGGGTACTATGATATATATCAGTCACACAGTGGGCACTGTGATATTTACCAGTCACACTATGGGCACAATGCTATGTACCAGTCACACTGTGAGCACTATGCTATGTACCAGTCACACTGTGAGTAAAATGCTATGTGCCAGTCACACTGTGAATACTATTATATGTACCAGTCACACTGTGGGCACTGATATATACCAGTCATACTAAGAGCAGTATGCTTTGTACTAGTCACACTGTGGGTACTATAATATGTACCAGACACACTGTGATTTACTATGATATGTACCAGTCACACTGAGCACTATGATAAGTACCAATCACACTGTGGGCAGGAGAGAGAGTAAAGGTGAGAAATAGAGGATAGAGATTGCAGGAGAAAGAAAGTGTGAGAGATAGAAAATAGAGACTGCAGAAGAGAAGAAGTAAAAGATATAGATAATAGAGACTGCAGGAGAAAGAGAGAGAGAGAGAGAGAGAGAAAGAAAAGGTGAGAAATAGAGGATAGAGACTGCAGGAGAGAAATAGACAATGCAGGAAAGTGAGAGAGAATGTGAGAGAGACTACAGGAGAGAGAGAGAGAGATAGAGGATACACTGCAGGAGAAAGAAAGAAAGAGATAGAGAATAGAGACTGCAGAAGAGAAAAAGTGTGTGAGAGATAGAGGATAGAATATGTATGGGACCGTTACTTTCTGTTCTCACTGGGACCTTTACTGTCTGTCCTCACTGTATGGGACCTTACCCAGTGCCGCCTCTCTAATGAGGCAACGTGAGGCAAAAACCTCAGGTGGCACATTAAGAGAGGTGGCAGCCAGGCCAGTAAAAAAAAAAATTATAACTTTTTTTTTGAAGTATAGCAGTCACACTGTAGGCACTATGATATGTAAGTCACACTGTGGGCACTGATATGTACCAGTCACACTCTGGGCACTGATATGTACCAGTCACACTGTGTGCACAATGATATATACCAGTCACACTGTAGGCACTATGATATGTAAGTCACACTGTGGGCACTGATATGTACCAGTCACACTCTGGGCACTGATATGTACCAGTCACACTGTGTGCACAATGATATATACCAGTCACACTGTGGGCACTGTGATATTTACCAGTCACACTGTGAGCACAATGCTATGTACCAGTCACACTGTGAGCACTATGCTATGTACCAGTCACACTGTGAGCACTATGCTATGTACCAGTCAAACTGTGAGTAATATGCTATGTGCCAGTCACACTGTGGATACTATTATATGTACCAGTCACACTGTGGGCAATATTATATGTACCAGTCACACTGTGGGCAATATGCTATGTACTAGTCAAACTGTGGGTACTATAATATGTACCAGACACACTGTGGTTCACTATGATATGTAACAGTCACACTGTGAGCGAGAGAGAGAGAAGGTGAGAAAGAGAGAGAAGGTGAGAAATAGAGGATAGAGACTGCAGTAGATAGATAAAGTGAGAGAGAGGATAGAGACTGCAGGAGAAAGAGTGTGTGAGAGATAGAGAATGCAGGAAAGTGAGAGAGAATGTAAGAGGGAGACTACAAGAGAGAGATATGGAGGATACACTGTAGGAGAGAGAAAGTAAGAGATAGAGAATATAGACTGCAGGAGAGAAAGAGTGTGTGAGAGATAGAAGATAGAATATGTATGGGACCTTTACTGTCTGTTCTCACTGTATGGGACCTTTACTGTCTATTCTTATTGTATGGGATCTTTACTGTCTGTTTTCACTGTATGGGACCTTACTGTCTGTTCTCACTGTAAGGGACCTTTACTGTCTGTTCTCACTGTATGGGACATGTACTGTCTGTGATCACTGTATGGGTCCTTTACTGTCTGTTCTCACTGTAAGGGACCTTTACTGTCTGTTCTCACTGTAAGGGACCTTTACTGTCTGTTCTCACTGTATGGGACCTTTACTGTCTGTTCTCACTGTATGGGACCTTTACTGTTTATTCTTATTGTATGGGATCTTTACTGTCTGTTTTCACTGTATGGGACCTTTACTGTCTGTTCTCACTGTAAGGGACCTTTACTGTCTGTCTGTTTCAATGATGAGGACCTGTATGTTTATTCTTATGTATGGGATCTTCTGTATGTTTTCACTGTAAGGGACCTTTACTGTCTGTTCTCACTGTATGGGACCTTTACTGTCTGTTCTCACTGTATGGGACCTTTACTGTCTGTTCTCACTGTATGGGACATTTACAGTCTGTGATCACTGTATGGGTCCTTTACTGTCTGTTCTCACTGTATGGGACCTTTACTGTCTGTTCTCACTGTATGGGACCTTTACTGTCTGTTCTCACTGTAAGGGACCTTTACTGTCTGTTCTTACTGTATGGGAAATGTACTGTCTGTGATCACTGTATGGGTTCTTTACTGTCTGTTCTCACTGTATGGGACCTTTACTGTCTGTTTTCACTGTATGGGGCCTTTACTGTCTGTTCTCACTGTAAGGGACCTTTACTGTCTGTTCTCACTGTATGGGACATTTACTGTCTGTGATCACTGTATGGGACCTTTACTGTCTGTGATCACTGTATGGGACAGTGAACCCTCCAGTTCAGAAGCTATTGTTAGGTCAGCCCTTCAGTTCATTATGAACTGGAGGACTGACCTAGCAGTGTCTACTGAACTGAAGGGCTGACCTAGCCATATCTGCTGGACATGAGGGCTGACCTAACAGTGTGTGCTGAACTGGAAGGCTGACCTAAAAATGGTAAAAAAAATTGCTTGGTAATATATGTGCCAAGCAGAGTGCCTCCAAATAGAGCCTGGTACAAGTCTGCCCATGTGACTAACACATACAAATTTGCCCACACTAAGTGTGGCTGGTTCATACAAGTTTGCCCACAATGTGACTGGTACATAAAAGTTTGCACACAGTGAATGGTACATACAAGTTTGTCCAAATTGAGTGTAACTGGTACAAACAAGTTTGCCCACATTGAATGTGACTGACACATACAGGTTTTCACATATTGAGTGTGAATGGCACATGCAAGTTTGCCCACATTTAATGTGTGTAAGTTTGCCCACAGTGTGTGTCAATGACACATATAAGTTTTCCCAAATTGAGTGTGACTGGCACACAGAAGTTTGCCCACATTGAGTGTGACCAGCACATACAAGTTTTTCCACATTGAGAGTAACGGGCACATACAGGTTTGTCCACTGTGAGTGTGACTAATATATACAAGTTTTCCCACCATGAGTATGACTGGCACATAAAAGATTGCCCACATTGAGTGTAACAGGCACATACAGGTTAGACTACCTTATAACTGGTACATACAAGTTTGCCCACCATGAGTGTGACTGGTACAAACAAGTTTGCCCACAATAAGTGTGACTCAACTGAGTATTGTAAAACTAAATTAGACCTCATAGTTAAGAGGGGCATTAACATTGGCGTAATAGACAGAAATACTGTACATGTACATGTAAATTGTTCCAGACCCCCCGGGTCACCCCTATTTTTCATCATGTCCCTAAAACTCACAAAATCCATTCTCCATACAGGTAGACCTATTGTCGCTGCTATACACTCGCTTAACAAAAAATTGTCCCAGTTAGTAGATTATTTACTCCAACCTCTGATTATGAGACTTCACTCATATATCAAGGTTACCACTCAAATACTGAATTATTTGGATAACGCACTAGTGGAAGAAGGATACATGGTAGCAACTACAGATGTTGTATCCCTATATAACTGCATTTTACATTATATTTGACCTGGCAAATCCAGATGTCACTCACAGCCCCTTTAATCCTAAAAATGAAGCAGATAGACACCAATTATTCAGTTGGGAATGATATTAGGCCACAGTTTCATAAGTAACAAAAATATAAAAACAATGTTTTTATTAGCTTTGCAAATACAAAAACATTTGCAAATGTAATATTCTGAAAATCTATTCTGAAAGTTCAAAATGTACAATTCAATGACAATTACACAGTAACCAATTGGTTAATAGCATTCAAATTAAATGACAACCCCCCCCCCCCCCCCCCCCCCCCAAAAAAAAAGGTTAGTGAAATCTGTGATATTAAACATCACCATTGTCTCATTGGGACTCTTTGCAACAACCTTGATAACCAATACTGCCTTATTTCACCCCTTTTTTTGTTTTGCCACCACAAGAACTAATCTTGCACACTCTTTCAAACCGGCCGGGCTGTCTCTAAACAGTATAGGAGGCCCAGGTTTCACTGGAGCAGTGGTCTCTATATACAAATTCTCCCAATACAAGGACAACTGAAAAGTTTTTGGCTGCTCCAGCAGTAGGATACAACTGATCATGCTTAAGCCAGTTGCGAGGGGGCAGAGCAATGATGCTGATGATGTCACAGCTCACAATGATTGTATGATCCTGAATTAATTTTAAAGGTAGGAGTATTTAATAAAGAGTTACTATATGGAGACCACATTTATTCTTTAAAACATCTAAAGCTACATCAGTCAGATGATCCCCATATGAACAAAAGAAATTAGTCGCTCATGCCATACCACAATCCCCGCCCACAACAAGCCCAAACCCCCTTTGCTCCAACTTGCTAATGGCTAATTGACCTGTGTTTTTTTATTACTACAGTCCACTGGGCACCCCACCCATGAAAACACAATTTCAGACCAAATTAATAGTAAATTTAGAAAAGAGGCCAAAAGGAAAGAAAGTTCAGCTTTAATTTTCAATGACAAGAAATGTATGGGGATGGATCCAAGATCATTCTTATTCAAATGAACTATTAAAATAAAGGAAAACTCTCCTTAACCTAACAAATACTGTAGCTGCAGTCTTTACTTTATAATGCCTACTCTACTTTATAATGATCCTTTTTGTATCGGAAGTTGTAAAATCCCCACTATATATTATATATATTGGTCCCCCAGCCCCAACCGCCATAACAGAATTATTAGAAAGTGCCCAGATAGTTACTTACCTTCCCTCTATCCTCCAGCGTTCTGAGCAGCCGGCAGCCTCGTCCCTGATTGGCTGCCTTTCAGCCAATCAGGGATGCGGCTGCCGGTCCCGCCCCCTGCTTGCATTTCCATTCAAGCAGAGGGCCGGGCAGTGCAGCGGAGGAAAGAGAGAAGGTAAGTAACTGTCGGGGCACTTTCTAAGAATTTTATTATGGAGGTTGGGGCTGGGGGATCAATATGTATAATATATATAAAGTTCAAAAAAGGGGTGGACATGCCCTTTAACTGTTAGAAGACACATTGATGTAGCAAGTAGTTTAAAACCAGGTAGCTAACACTTTCCAGGTGGAGAAGGGTAACATCAGTTAATTTTTGTGAGGGTATGGATTTTTATCCCTAAAAAAGGACAGGGTGGTTTTTCTTATGCCACTGGGACCCCAAAACAATTCTAATGAACCTAAACATGGTAAGGAACAATTTGCATTCATTAAAAGACACCAGGCCGATAAAAAGAAAATGATCTAAATAGTACATTACAGAATATACCCCAGCGTTTTTGAACTATCACCCATTCAATGAAAGTGTCAAAGACCTTGAATATAGAAACAAGAGACTGCACAACCCATCAGGGCAGGGACACAAAGTAGTGATCTCTAAGGTGGCAGTTTAGCAGGAGTAGCATCCATTCTGCAATGGCAGGCAGCGGAAACCTGGCTGTATATCAGGTTTGTACAAAGGTATGTTGGTTGCGCACCGCTACCTCCACAGGAAAAAGTGCTGTGTGCTGAGGGTAAGTTAATTACAAATTAGAAAGTAGAAAAACAAAAAGTAACCCTCTTATAAAGTGCAAACAGCAATTAATGCAACCGGCATACAAAATGGAGGGGAATAGGACTTAAAACATAACTTTTAATAAATGTATTAAAGTGTGAATACAAAAGTTAAAAAGCACTATCACAGCAGTTGAATGTGACAGGAGGGGTGAGATAGAGTTCTCAGGAGGGAGAGGATCCTATATGACCCTAGGAAGGGTGGGAGCACCCTCTGCACTCTGCTTGCCCTACTGCTGAAAGATATCCCTAGGCACTTGGTGCCCTCCTGGTTATTAGGTCAAAACTAGTCTCAAACCCCTGTTATGTGACATGGTGAGGTCATAGTTTGTGTTTTTTTTAAATATGGCCATGTAAGCTGCTGGCTTGATAGAGGGGAAGAAGGAATCCCCGAAAAGGAAACCTGTATGAGGTTGGCTGTATGTGAATAAATAAACTATCATTGTGCACTCTGGAGTGCGGTGTAATTCGCTGAACACCTGCACCAATCTACTTGCTTTACCTCAATTCTCAATATTATATAGTATCCCCGTACCAACCAGAACTACAGTATATGTATTAATACCAGTAATTCTCAATATTATATAGTATCCCTGTACCAACCAGAACTACAGTATATGTATTAAAGGGCATGTCCGCCCTAAAATTAATTTTTTTATATAAGATTCCCCCTGCCAGCCCAGCCGCAACCGCTATATTTATATGTTTAGAAAGTGCCCCAAACTCTACTTACCTCCCCTCTTTCCTCCGCCGCGCTCCCAGCCCTCTGCTTGCGAGAAAATGCAAGCAGAGGGGCAGGACCAGCCGTCACGTCTGTGATTGGCTGAGCGGCAGCCAATCACGGACGGGGCTGCCGGCAGCTCATTTCGGCGGAGGAAAGAGGAGAGGTAAGTAAAGTTTGGGGAGCTTTCTAAACATATAAATATAGCGGTTGGGGCTGGGGGGACAGGGGGAATCCTATAGCTAAAGAGATTTATGCTAGGGGGAGGGAATCCTTAGAGGGAGGGAGAGGGAGGGAGATGAAGGGAGAGGGAGGGAGATGAAGGGAGAGGGAGGGAGAGGGAGGGGGAGGGAGAAGGGCTGCAGTACGCATGCCAAAATTCTCCCGGAGGCCAGGTAGGAGGCAGAGTCCTATATGGACTCTGCTATCCTCCTGGTGGGCAATTTTTGGGACTTTGGGGGGGGGGACTACAGGAGAACCATATGGAGCTGGGATGTGAGGTAAGGATTACACTACACTACATGATGGGGCCAGTAGTTGGGGGGATTATAGTTTTGGGGGTGGACATGCCCTTTAATACCAGTAATTCTCAATATTCTATAGTATCCCTCTACCAACCAGAACTACAGTATATGTATTAATACCAGTAATTCTCAATATTATATAGTATCCCCGTACCAGCCAGAACTACAGTATATGTATTAATACCAGTAATTCTCAATATTATATAGTATCCCTGTACCAACCAGAACTACAGTATATGTAATAATACCAGTAATTCTCAATATTATATAGTATCCCCGTACCAACCAGAACTACAGTATATGTATTAATGCCAGTAATTCTCAATATTATATAGTATCCCCGAACCAACCAGAACTACAGTATATGTATTAATACTAGTAATTCTAAATATTATATAGTTTCCCAGTACCAACCAGAACTACAGTATATGTATTAATACCAGTAATTCTCAATATTATATAGTAACCCTGTACCAACCAGAACTTCAGTATATGTATTAATACCAGTAATTCTCAATATTATATAGTATCCCTGTATCAACCAGAACTAGAGTATATGTATTAATACCAGTCATACTCAATATTATATAGAATCCCCATACCAACCAGAACTACAGTATATGTATTAATACCAGTAATTCTCAATATTATATAGTATCCCCGAACCAACCAGAACTACAGTAAATGTATTAATACCAGTAATTCTCAATATTATATAGTATCCCAGTACCAACCAGAACTACAGTATATGTATTAATACCAGTAATTCCCAATAATATATAGTATCCCTGTACCAACCAGAACTATAGTATATGTATTAGTACCAGTAATTCTCAATATTATATAGTATCCCTGTATCAATCAGAACTAGAGTATATGTATTAATACCAGTAATTTATTCGGATACCTCCGTGACACAGGCAAAACCATACCCAACTAAAATGCATTTATTTGAGTGGTCGAACCAGACCCTTGGGATGGAGACATCTCAAAAACTGTTTCTCCAAAGGGAATCACTTTGGATAAGAAATTGAATACACTTAAAGGGAATGTCCACCCCTTACTAACTTCAGACCACTGTGTAGTGTGAAAAGGTCCCTACATTTTCTTCTGCTCCATATGTTGTCCTGCAGGGCCTCCTAATGAAGTGGAGAGTACTGTTTTTAAACAGCTAAAAGTAAAGATACGTGCGACCAGCTGTTAAAGACCCAAATCAGTGTTCGGTTCTGGTCTTTTAAAATCTGATCACGCTTATCTTTACTTTATACGCGTGTTCAACTATTTAAAAACAGCTAATAGCTGAGATTGTGGCAGGGCCCGCTCTCTAATCTCGCCAGAGGGGCCCTGTAGTTATGACCCTGGCCTGATAAAAGTCCAGAAAATAAGTAGGAGCCTTTGTGCAGGGCCGTATTTCCCACTAGGCCATGGCCTAGGGTGGCACAGCCACCAGGGGCGGCAAAAAAAAAAAAGGAAAAAAAAGTTAGGCAGCATTGCATCCCCATCTTAAATGCACATTAGTTGACGCACAGCAGAGCTTGCCGGTTTCTGTTATATGTGAAATTGGCAGCGATTGCTGATTTGCTTAGGGCGGCAGGCCTCTTCCACTCACAAAGCTCTCACGTTGTGACGTCGTGTGTGACACCTGCATGTGAGTCTTTTTGGAAAAAGAAACACGCCCATGCCAGTTTTAAAAAGAAAGATGAAGCAAACTGCGAGCGAGGAAATCTGAAGTGGGTCTGTGTCGTCTTCTGTGCCAGCGCCTGCTCTGTTCTAAACCCTTTCAAGTAGTTTGAAGAAAAGGTGCACATTCTAGGCTGGTTTATTATTTGCTATATTAGCTTGTAGTGCAGTTAATTTCGTATGAGCTCCCTTCCTCAAAGCACATACATCAGATTTACATGACAATTGCTTAAAGGGCAACTTATTTCTTGATGATGCGAGGGTGGGGGCAGCACAGTGTTAGCTGGACTAGGGGAGAAAAAATTATAAACTCCTGCCCTTCTTGTATCTGCACATTCTGCCTCCCTCTGAGAGGTTTGTGGCATCAACAGTGGAGCCCTCTCCCTCCCTCCACCCTCTCCCTCCCGATCCCTTGATGAAGCAGCAGGAATCCCACCAACCCTGGACGCTAAGTTTAAATTTCCCAAATCGGCTTCCTAAGTGTACTTACCCGTCTCATTCCTTGGCTCCCTCTGCTGCTCTTCCACATAAAAAGCAGCAAAGGGGCCGGACCTTCAACCACATCAGTGGTGGTTGAGTCTTAGCCAATCAAAGACATGGCTTCCCGGACTAACCTTTTTCTGTTCAGTTCCATGCGGAAGAGCAGTAGAGGTTGTGGAATACTCTTGGCTGGTGAATTGAGACCCTGAAACTTGAACAAACGTATCAAGCCTATAATTAAATAGTACATTTAAATAATTACAATAGGTTTACTCTTGTTTCTTCTGATTAGACTCCCAAGTTCAGTGCACGGACAGTTTGTCTCCCCGGTTTCAGGAAAGCACAGAAGATCGGAGCACAAGTCTGCTGCTATGATTTGTTGCCCATGTTCTGAGGGAGAAATATCCAATGTTTACTGGTTATTTTATAATGTATTATATTATTCTTGTATTACAATAATTACAATGCGTTCACAATACCATTTTTATTTTATATAGTCTGTTCATAAATGATTGGTTGTGGTGTTCTGTCAACAAGATTGTGCAGACAACACTAAACTTTGTTGACCATTACAAGGACATCCTTATTGGGAAAATTAACTTTTTTCTTCTTTCCATGAGTTCTGTAACACCCAACACCAGAGAGTGTCTGGTGGGGGTTTCTTAAGTTTCCCTCTCTGTCCTGAGATACACACAATTAAAAGAATACGTGATTGCATTCCTCTACTCCTACTTGTACTGCAATCAATCCCTGTGACTGACCTCTTCCCTGCTCAAGTCCCTCCATTCTCCATACTCTGTTACATAGAGATAGAAACATTACCAGTGGGAGAGAAGGTAGCTTTGACTGCAAGGAGATAGGCTGCACCTTGACCACCATCTTGACAATGAGAGAGATCTGTTGTTTGCAGCAGTAAACTGTACTGTTCTCCTTCGTCTTCTGTCTCTCCAAGACAGTTTGCTATCTAAGCGTCACTGTGCGTGGGTGTTTTTTAATGAGGTTGAAACTTTTTTAATGGAAAAACGGAGTACACTGACGAGGTAGAAGACAGAAAGCAGAGTACATTCATTTAACTTTGCAATGGGGCAATGTTTTTTTTTTTTCTTTTCATTATACTGTAGATACCCTTTAAAAAAAGCTTCAAAGGATGTGCAATTGTTGCAGGGGGATTTAAAGATTGTCACATTGGCTCTAAGTGGCAGATGAGATTCAATGTTGATAAATGTATGTGAGTGCATTTTGGACTTAAAATCCTTGTGCTACTTATACTATAAATGGCTCTGTGTTAACGTTGAAATCCCTGTTGGAAAGGGATCTTGGGGTTTTGGTGGATAACAACTTAAAGGTAGCAAGCAGTGCCAGACAGCAACAGCCTAGAGCCAGCATGGTATTGTCTTGTATAAAGAAGGGTATGGATTAAAGGAGGAAAATGCTATTCTCCCTCTTTACAAAACATAATAATTGCCTCCTTTAAATATGGGTGCAATTTTTGGAATCTTGTGTAAAAAATTACACCATAGACATAGTAATAGTATAGTAATTCCAAACAACTACCATCAGCTTAAGCAGTTTGGAACATCCCCTGCTTAACAGATAATTGGCCTCATTTACCCCAAGCCCCTATCGCTCTGGGTAAATGCAATCCACATTTATATACACATTTGAAATGTGGGTAATTCCGGTGAGGGATTTACCCCTGCAGGATTTAATGCCAGGTCTGCTGGCGTTAAAATCCTGCGCTAAAACTAGCACAAACACAATATTATAATCGCAAGCATCGGATGCGCAGGTGATTTTTTGCATAGCCCACACGTATCCGACACTAATATGGAGTTTAAAGTCTTGCTAAATGGTAGCAGACCGGTTAGCGCAACTTTAACTCCATAGATTGCCCAGCGAGCTTGGGTAAATGAGCCTGAATGTCTTTACTATGGCTGTGTCTCACTGTCATTTTTACCTTGTTTCCCTAAGCTCGTTTATCTCTCTCTCTCTAACTACAACTGTCCTCACTCTATTTATATCTCTCCATCTCTTCTCTCTACATCCTTTCATGCTCTTTGTACTACAGTATACCAGCTCTTTACCACACACCACCTTCACATTGGTCAAACACAAATAAATGACACAACCTCAAATCCATCTTACATATCTGGTTTCTATTTGCTCTCCTACTCCTTTTCACGGATCTATGCCCTCTAACCTTTTATCCGTTCCTCTAATCCCATCTTCACATCTGCCCTTATCTGTGCTTCTCTATATACTCTGCTCCTTTTAAATCACTATTATTCATAACCTTTCAGTTCTAAGATTTTTAACCTTCTTGCCACTTACTGAAACCTGGGCTCTCCTAATACAACTGTGCTATTGAGGCTCCATTTCTACAGGAGGTGTCGATACACCTTCTCCCTCGGATTGTGGTGGATGTGTTGGCCTCCTTTTTTTCCCCACTTGTCATTTTAATGTAATCATCCCCCCCCCGGCCTTCCATTCACACTTTGAGGTCACAATGTTCAAATTTCATACCTGTCGCTAGTATACTGTTAGTAACATACCCCATCCACCATACCTCTCAGACTTTGAGATTTGGCTTAACCGTCTTCCTCACTACTGACAGTCTTGTTCTAATCTAAAGGTGATTTTAACAGTCACATTGACAACTCTGCTCTATCCTGGCCCTCTAGTTTCCTTCACTTAACATCCTCATTTGATATCTTAATAGTGGAAAATACCGATATGTGGCCACTCTCGATCTTTCTTCACTAAAAACTTCTCTGTCTCATCTTTTGAATTAACCCCTACCTGATTTAGATCACTGTCTTATTACTTTTCTTGCCAAACACTCTCTTGTTTTTCTTGACCCTCCTTCTTGTGTGTATGCCCGTAATATCCGAGAATAGATCTTCCAAAGTTTGGCTTCTTTTCTCTCCCTCTAGTCTCTCTACCCTTATATCCAACAGTGACCCTGAATTGCTTCTTAACTCTTAAACTCTGTCCTGACTAATGCTATTAATTCCCTTGCCCCCTTGCAACACAGCAACCACAGCAATATCCTTTCCCCGCTGCAATCCAACAACCAGTTTTGTACGCAGTGAACACTTGCTGTTGAGCGAATGTGAAGAAATTTGTTTTATGCAGATGACTTTTCTCCATTTACAAGATTATTGCTACAATGCCTCAACACCACACACTCGGAAGCCAAAACAAAAATACTATAAGACGCTTGTAAATAATAACAAATCAAACCCACTGACGCCTTTTATCCATCTTTAACTCCCTCCTCCGTCCCTCTCCCACAGAATCTCTTCTCTCTCCACACTCTCCCCAAGACTTTGTGATTACTCATAAATAAAATAGTCCATCCGTGCTCAGATTCCTAACCCTCACCATAGCTCTCAGATTCTTTTACCACCACCCCCTTCTACTGCTCCTGAATCTTTAAATCCCGTAACTTAGTCAGAGGTCTCTTACTACATGTCCCTTCAATCCCATGCCCTCATTTCTACTGAAGCCACTGTAATCAGGCATTCACCCCTATGCACAATTCAACTCCCTCCTTGTCATCTGGTATTTTTCCTTACTCCTTTAAACTGTCCACATGAAACATATAATCAAGAAAGCCTCCCTTGACCCAATGTCTTTGCTAACTACTGCCCAGCTCTCTTCTACGTCGTATCTTCATTCTCATAACTTACCTGGACCCCTTGCAATCAGGGTTTCCGTCCTGCCACTCCACGGAGACCAAAGCTAAGGTCACATTTCTATTCTTCCTTCTAACCTATCCTTTGCCTTTCGAACAGTAGATCATCCCCCTAATGCAAATTCTTCCCTGGGCACCGGATGCAGGGCATCCTGGCTATGATCTGCCTATCGTATGAGTTGCCTGGTGACATCCATAATACTGTCAAATCTAGACTGTTACCCTACCTTTTCTTAGCATCAGCACAACAAATGATTTTGTACCCATCGCCCCAACTTGTATTTATATGTTGTCCCTCCCACAACATACAAGCTCCTCGGGGCAGGGATCTCATTCCTAATTTGTCAAGGCACTTATATCAATTATACATAATTTATATATAGTATTCTTTACGATGTATGAAATTGTATTTAATTTTTATTTATCGTTAAATTGCACTTTCCACTTGTTTGATACTCTGTATTTTATAATACAGCACTGTGTACCACCAGTGGCGCTTTATAAATAAATTATACATACATACTATTATACCTTAGAAGACATCCTATTTTTATGTTTCGGGTATATAATAAGATAACTTCAGTTAAATGTATTAATCCCAATTAAAATCTAATACTAATCATAGTAATAATATGAGAATAAACAAATTAAATTAACAACAACCCTTTTTTTAAAACTGCACACAACCTAAAGGGAAAAAAAAATTCAATAAATTCAATAAGCAAACAGGAGCCTTACTTGATCCAGGTTGAATAAAGACATACATACCATCTAGTCCAAATTTATAGCCCACTCATAACCCTACCTAACAGTAGATCCAGATGTAGGGAGTGAGGAGTGGGAACCTTACAATACTATGAGTAGTGAAAAACTTGTATGGAAGTGTATCAGGAGCAATGCGCTAGTTCCAAAAGACATTTAAAATGGTGCAGCCCCCTTAAAAAAGTGTATAAACACACGTATAAGAGGAGATAGTAAAGGATCTAGCAAACTTGCAGAACATTGAAATTTTAACCAGATGAAATATTTTGCTACGGGAAGTTTTTTTTTTTTTTGGTTCCAGTAAATTTTACAGAAATTTTTATAATTTCTGCATATTGTTATAGACATGAAAAGTTATATGTGGCCGCAAAGACTTAGAAATTTCTTCACCCAGTTTGGTGAAGAATCCTAGGATATTCAATGATAATGGGATAACTTAGTTTGTTAGGAGCCCAGTGCAATATTTTGTTGCCAGAAGATGATAATCATCGATTAAGAGTTTCGTATTTAGAGTTTTAGATTAGTATTGCATTTAATGGGTGGGGAATACGATACAGCCTTTGGTTTACAGTTATGTGTCAATAAAATTGCCTTTGTTGACTGGAGAATTTATTTAAGGTGTTTAAATGTTTTAAATGTGAATGCTATAGGTAATTCAGAATTACACACTGCCATACAACAGTATTTTATTATGCAGATGGCATGGTAACTGCATTGTGGCTGTAAGAAAAGGCAACACAAAATTTACAGGTGGTTAAAACAGTTGACAATGGTTTAATTTTGAATCAATTTCTTACAGACAGTGAAAACTGCATCAGGTGCCCAGGAGATAAATGGCCCAATGAGAGAGAGAAACCAATGCATAGCAAAAATGGAAGAATATATGTCATTCACAATGATATGTCATTGTTTTTTTCATCCTCCTCTATTTTATTTATTTTTATAGCAGTTATTATTATGCGAGTTTTCATAGTCTACAGGGAAACCCCCATTTTGAGAGCCAATAACAGAACCTCAGCTTCCTCCTTGTCTCCATCAAGTTGAGCTTCCTCAGTGTGTTTCTGTTCCTTGGTCGTCCTGTGGATATAACCTGCATGTTACGTATAACACTTTTGGAATCACCTTCCTCCATAGCGTGTCTCTTCTCTCCTGGCCAAGACTATCATGGGTTTACATTGCATTCAAAGCACCAGCCTGGGAGCTCATGGAGGAAATGGGTGGGAGTCAAAGTCCCAATTCTGTAGTCTTGATATGTTTCATCCATTCAAATAATAATCTTTATTACTGGTTGGCCATTTCTCCTCCCTATCAGGATATGGACATTCACACTTACCCTGAACAATCATCATTCTGTGCAATGAGGGATCAGCTATTGCTTTTACTCAGTTATTGGTATATGGGGCTTCGGCGCTGTTAGTTTTGTTTTAGCATTTTTAGCTCGGACCTTACCGGACAGTTTTATGAGGCCAAGTACATCACTTTCAGCATGTTGGTCTTCTGCAGTGTTTGTGATCACAATGATCCCGGCCTATCTGAGCACCAAAGGGAAAAAACACTGTGTGTGGAGATATTTGCCATATTGACCTCTAGTGCCGGAGACTATTAGGCTGTATATTTATACCAAAATGTCATGTAATTTTATTAAGAGCTGAATAAAACACAAAATTACATTTATTTGTGAAAAAATTCGATACTCACAAACACAATGAATTCTGCCTGCTGTTTGTACAGATATAATATTTAATTTCTTACGGTCATTTTGTCTGAATGGGGTTTTTATTTAGGTTATGTTTGTATGTATTTTATTTCTTATATGTGCTACATATTGCACAGCGCTTTACATATTTACACAATTCAAATCAGGCCCTGCCCCAAAAGCTTGCAATCTAATTACATATGTACACATACAACTTTCAGTATGTCTTTATGATTGTGGGGGAACCGGAGTGCCCGGAGGAAACCCACGCAAGCACAGGGAGAACATACAAACTCCTTGCAGATTGTCCAAAGGGTGGAATCGAACTCAGAACCTCAGCACTGCAAGGCATCAGCACTAATCACCATGCGTCTATGAGTAGTGAAGTAATACCTGCTTTAGATGTTCTTGCAAATAACAGTATCTGAAATATTTGAAGGTAACATTTAGCATTACTTTCTAATAATATTATTTGCACAAATTAGAGATGACTGATGTTTTTTTGTGCAGAATGATAAACGATAAATAATAAATGTGCTATTTTTACTTAGGGCTGTGAAATTGTCCCTTAATCAAGGAATGTCAAAAGAACTTAAAAATCTCATTGCACGTAACAAAACTTTAGAAAAACTCTAAGTTACACCAATTTTATTCACACGTTCACAATGTCATTTTACTTTCCTGTAAAAATCAAACAACTTAATTGCACAAATGTTTTATTTATGAGGTTTTTCAGTAATCAGTAATATTACATATTAATAACATTCATCGTGATAATTGAATTGATTTGTCTTAAAGTGGTAATAAATTAATATTACCAGATTTAGTTTAAGGTTTACAGGGCCGCCTCTAATAAGGCAATGTGAGACAAAAACCTCAGGCAAAACATTAAGAGAGGTGGCAGCCAGGCCGTATAAAAAAGACAAATAAAACTTTGTGCAAAAATGTTTTTTAAGTATACCAGTCACACTGTGGGCACTATGATATTTACCAGTCACACTGGGGGTACTATGATATATATCAGTCACACAGTGGGCACTGTGATATTTACCAGTCACACTATGGGCACAATGCTATGTACCAGTCACACTGTGAGCACTATGCTAGTACCAGTCACACTGTGAGTAAAATGCTATGTGCCAGTCACACTGTGAATACTATTATATGTACCAGTCACACTGTGGGCATGATATATACCATCATACTAAGAGCAGTATGCTTTGTACTAGTCACACTGTGGGTACATAATATGTACCAGACAACTGGATGACTATGATAGTACCAGTACACTGAGCACTATGATAAGTACCAATCACACTGTGGCAGAGAGAGAGTAGTAAGGTGAGAAATAGAGATAGAGATTGCAGGAGAAAGAAAGTGTGGAGATAGAAATAGAGACTGCGAGAGGAAGAAGTAAAAGATATAGACTATAGAGACTGCAGGAGAAAGAGAGATGACGAGAGAGAGAAAGAAAGAAAGAAATAGGGGAGAAATAGAGGATAGAGACCGCAGGAGAGAAATAGACAAGCAGGAAAGTGAGAGAGAATGTGAGAGAGAACTACAGGAAGAGAGAGAGATAGAGGATACACCGCAGGAGAAAGAAAAAGAGATAGAGAATAGAGACTGCAGAAGAGAAAAAAGTGTGTGAGAGATAGAGGATAGAATATGTATGGACCGGTTACTTTCTGTTCTCACTGGGACCTTTACTGTCTGTCCTCACTGTATGGGACCTTACCCAGTGCCGCCTCTCTAATGAGCAACGTGAGGCCAAAAACCTCAGGTGGCACATTAAGAGAGGTGGCAGCCAGGCCAGTAAAAAAAAAATTATAATTTTTTTTTGAAGTATAGCAGTCACACTGTAGGCACTATGATATGTAAGTCACACTGTGGGCACTGATATGTACCAGTCACACTCTGGGCACTGATATGTACCAGTCACACTGTGTGCACATGATAATACCAGTCACACTGTAGGCACTAGATATGAAGTCACACTGTGGGCACTGATATGTACCAGTCACACTCTGGCACTGATATGTACCAGTCACACTGTGTGCACAATGATATATACAGTCAACACTGTGGGCACGTGATATTACCGTCACACTGTGGACAATGTATGTACCAGTACACTGTGAGCACTATGCTATGTAACCAGTCACACTGTGAGCACTATGCTATGTACCAGTCAAACTGTGAGTAATATGCTATGTGCCAGTCACACTGTGGATACTATTATATGTACCAGTCACACTGTGGGCAATATTATATGTACCAGTCACACTGTGGGCAATATGCTATGTACTAGTCAAACGTGTGGTACTATAATATGTACCAGACCACTGTGGTTCCCTATGATATGTAACAGTCACACTGTGAGCGAGAGGAGAGAAGGTGAGAAAAGAGAAGGTGAGAAATAGAGGATAGAGACTGCAGTAAGTAGATAGATAAAGTGAGAGAGAGGATAGAGACTGCAGGAGAAAGAGTGTGTGAGAGATAGAGAATGCAGGAAAGTGAGAGAGAATGTAATGAGGGAGACTACAAGAGAGAGATTGGAGGATACAATGTAGGACCGAGAGAAAGTAAAGAGATAGAATATAGACTGCAGGAGAGAAAGAGTGTGTGAGAGATAGAAGATAGAATATGTATGGGACTTTACTGTCTGTTCTCTACTGTATGGGACCTTTACTGTCTATTCTTATTGTATGGGATCTTTACTGTCTGTTTTCACTGTATGGGACCTTTACTGTCTGTTCTCACTGTAAGGGACCTTTACTGTCTGTTCTCACTGTATGGGACATGTACTGTCTGTGATCACTGTATGGTCCTTTACTGTCTGTTCTCACTGTAAGGGACCTTTACTGTCTGTTCTCACTGTAAGGGACCTTACTGTCTGTTCTCACTGTATGGACCTTTACTGTCTGTTTCTCATTATGGGACCTTTACTGTTTATTCTTATTGTATGGGATCTTTACTGTCTGTTTTCACTGTATGGGACCTTTACTGTCTGTTCTCACTGTAAGGGACCTTTACTGTCTGTTCTCACTGTATGGGACCTTTACTGTCTGTTCACTGTGGGGACCTTACTGCTGTCTACTGTATGGGACATTTACAGTCTGTGATCACTGTATGGGTCCTTTACTGTCTGTTCTCACTGTATGGGACCTTTACTGTCTGTTCTCGACTGTATGGGACCTTACTGTCTGTTCTCACTGTAAGGGACCTTTACGTCTGTTTCTTACTGTATGGAAATGTATGTCTGTGATCACTGTATGGGTTCTTTAACGTCTGTTTCTCACTGTATGGGACCTTTACTGTCTGTTTTCACTGTATGGGGCCTTTACGTCTGTTCTCACTGTAAGGGACCTTACTGTCTGTTCTCACTGTATGGGACTTTACTGTCTGTGATAACTGTATGGGACCTTTACTGTCTGTGATCACTGTATGGGACAGTGAACCCTCCAGTTCAGAAGCTATGTTAGGTCAGCCTTCAGTTCATTATGAACTGGAGGACTGACCTAGCAGTGTCTACTGAACTGAAGAGGCTGACCTAGCCAATCTGCTGGACATGAGGGCTGACCTAACAGTGTGTGCTGAACTGGAAGGCTGACCTAAAAATGGATAAAAAAATTGCTTGGTAATATATGTGCCAGCAGAGTGCCTCCAAATAGAGCCTGGTACAAGTCTGCCCATGGACTAACACATACCAATTTGCCACACACTAAGTGTGGCTGGTTCATACAAGTTTGCCCACAATGTGGACTGGTACATAAAAGTTTGCACACAGTGAATGGTACATACAAGTTTGTCCAAATTGAGTGTAACTGGTACAAACAAGTTTGCCCACATTGAATGTGACTGACACATACAGGTTTTCATATTGAGTGTGAATGGCACATGCAAGTTGCCCACATTTAATGTGTGTAAGTTTGCCCACAGTGTGTGTCAATGACACATATAAGTTTTCCCAAATTGAGTGTGACTGGCACACAGAAGTTTGCCCACATTGAGTGTGACCAGCACATACAAGTTTTTCCACATTGAGAGTAACGGGCACATACAGGTTTGTCCACTGTGAGTGTGACTAATATATACAAGTTTTTCACCATGAGTATGACTGGCACATAAAAGATTGCCCACATTGAGTGTAACAGGCCCATACAGGTTAGACTACCTTATAACTGGTACATACAAGTTTGCCCACCATGAGTTGTGACTGGTACAAACAAGTTTGCCCACAATAAGTGTGGACTAACTGAGTATTGTAAAACTAAATTAGACCTCATAGTTAAGAGGGGCATTAACATTGGCGTAATAGACAGAAATACTGTACATGTACATGTAAATTGTTCCAGACCCCCCGGGTCACCCCTATTTTTCATCATGTCCCTAAAACTCACAAAATCCATTCTCCATACAGGTAGACCTATTGTCGCTGCTATACACTCGCTTAACAAAAAATTGTCCCAGTTAGTAGATTATTTACTCCAACCTCTGATTATGAGACTTCACTCATATATCAAGGTTACCACTCAAATACTGAATTATTTGGATACGCACTAGTGGAAGAAGGATACATGGTAGCAACTACAGATGTTGTATCCCATATATAACTGCATTTTACATTATATTTGACCTGGCAAACCAGATGTCACTCACAGCCCCTTTAATCCTAAAAATGAAGCAGATAGACACCAATATTCAGTTGGGAATGATATTAGGCCACAGTTTCATAAGTACAAAAATATAAAACAATGTTTTTATTAGCTTTGCAATACAAAACATTTGCAAATGTTATATTCTGAAATCTATTCTGAAGTTCAAATGTACAATTCAATGACAATTACACAGTAACCAATTGGTTAATAGCATTCAAAAATTAAATGACAACCCCCCCCCCCCCCCCAAAAAAAAAGGTTAGTGAAATCTGTGATATTAAACATCACCATTGTCTCATTGGGACCTTTGCAACAACCTTGATAACCCAATACTGCCTTATTTTCCACCCCTTTTTTTGTTTTGCCACCACAAAACTAATCTTGCACACTCTTTCAAACCGGCCGGCTGTCTCTAAACAGTATAGGAGGCCCAGGTTTCACTGGAGCAGTGGTCTCTATATACAAATTCTCCCAATACAAGGACAACACTGAAAAGTTTTTGGCTGCTCCAGCAGTAGGATAACAACTGATCATGCTTAAGCCAGTTGCGAGGGGGAGCAATGATGCTGATGATGTCACAGCTCACAATGATTGTGATCCTGATTAATTTTAAGGTAGGAGTATTTAATAAGAGTTACTATATGGAGACCACATTTATTCTTTAAACATCTAAAGCTACATCGTCAGATGATCCCCTATGAACAAAAGAAATTAGTCGCTCATGCCATACCACAATCCCGCCCACAACAAGCCCAAACCCCTTTGCTCAACTTGCTAATGGCTAATTGACCTGTGTTTTTTTATTACTAAAGTCCACTGGCACCCACCCATGAAAACACAAATTTCAGACCAAATTAATAGTAAATTTAGAAAAGAGGCCAAAAGGAGAAGAAGTTCAGCTTTAATTTTCAATGACAAGAAATGTATGGGGATGGATCCAAATCATTCTTATTCCAAATGAACTATTAAAATAAGGAAAACTCTCCTTAACCTAACAAATACTGTAGCTGCAGTCTTTACTTTATAATGCCTACTCTACTTTATAAGATCCTTTTTGTATCGGAAGTTGTAAAATCCCCACTATATATTATATATATTGGTCCCCCAGCCCAACCGCCATCAGAATTATTAGAAAGTGCCCAGATAGTTACTTACCTTCCCTTATCCTCCACGTTTTGAGCAGCCGGCAGCCTCGTCCCTGATTGGCTGCCTTTCAGCCAATCAGGATGCGGCTGCCGGTACCCGCCCCCTGCTTGCATTTCCATTCAAGCAGAGGGCGGGCAGTGCAGCGGAGGAGAAAGAGAGAAGGTAGAACTGTCGGGGCACTTTCTAAGAATTTTATTATGGAGGTTGGGGCTGGGGGATCAATATGTATAATATATATAAGTTCAAAAAAGGGGTGGACATGCCCTTTAAACTGTTAGAAGACACATTGATGTAGCAAGTAGTTAAAACCAGGTAGCTAACACTTTCCGGTGGAGAGGGTGGTAACATCAGTTAATTTTTGTGAGGGTATGGATTTTTATCCCTAAAAAAGGACCGGGTGGTTTTCTTATGCCACTGGGACCCAAAAACAATTCTAATGAACCTAAACATGGTAAGGAACAATTTGCATTCATTAAAAGACACAGGCCGAATAAAAAGAAAAGATCTAAATAGTACATTACGAATATACCCCAGCGTTTTTGAACTATCACCCATTCAATGAAAGTGTCAAGACCTTGAATATAGAAACAGAGACTGCACAACCCATCCAGGGCAGGGACACAAAGTATGATCTCTAAGGTGGCAGTTTTAGCAGGAGTAGCATCCATTCTGCAATGGAGGCAGCGGAAACCTGGCTGTATATCAGGTTTGTACAAAGGTATGTTGGTTGCGCACCGCTACCTCCACAGGAAAAAGTGCTGTGTGCTGAGGGTAGTTAATTACAAATTAGAAAGAAGAAAAACAAAAAGTAAACCCTCTATAAAGTGCAAACAGCAATTAATGCAACCGGCATACAAAATGGAGGGGAATAGGACTTAAAACATAACTTTTAATAAATGTATTTAAAGTGTGAATACAAAAGTTAAAAAGCACTATCACAGCAGTTGAATGTGACAGGAGGGGTGAGATAGAGTTCTCAGGAGGGAGAGGATCTCTATGACCCTAGGAAGGGTGGAGCACCCTCTGCACTCTGTGCCCTACTGCTGAAAGATATCCCTAGGCACTTGGTGCCCTCCTGGTTATTAGGTCAAAACTGTCTCAAACCCCTGTTATGTGACATGGTGAGGTCATAGTTTGTGTTTTTTTAAATATGGCCATGTAAGCTGCTGGCTTGATAGAGGGAAGAAGAATCCCCGAAAAGGAAACCTGTATGAGGTTGGCTGTATGTGAATAAATAAACTATCATTGTGCACTCGGAGTGCGGTGTAATTCGCTGAACACCTGCACCATCTACTTGCTTACCATTCAATTCTCAATATTATATAGTATCCCCGTACAACCAGAACTCAGTATATGTATTAATACCAGTAATTCTCAATATTATATAGTATCCCTGTACCAACCAGAACTACCAGTATATGTATTAAAGGGCATGTCCGCCTAAAATTAATTTTTTTTATATAAGATTCCCCCTGCCAGCCAGCCGCAACCGCTATATTTATATGTTTAGAAAGTGCCCCAAACTCTACTTACCTCCCTCTTTCCTCCGCGCGCTCCCGCCTCTGCTTGCGAGAAAATGCAGCAGAGGGGCAGGACCAGCCGTCACGTCTGTGATTGGCTGAGCGGCAGCCAATCACGGACGGGGCTGCCGGCAGCTCATTTCGGCGGAGGAAAGAGGAGAGGTAAGTAAAGTTTGGGGAGCTTTCTAAACATATAAATATAGCGGTTGGGCTGGGGGGACAGGGGGAATCCTATAGCTAAAGAGATTTATGCTAGGGGGAGGGAATCCTTGAGGGAGGGAGAGGAGGGAGATGAAGGAGGGGAGGGAGATGAAGGGATAGGGAAGGGAGGGGAGGGGGTGGAGGGAGAAGGGCTGCAGTACGCATGCCAAAATTCTCCCGGAGGCACAGTAGGAGGCAGAGTCCTATATGGACTCTGCTATCCTCCTGGTGGGCAATTTTTTGGACTTTGGGGGGGGGGACTACAGAGAACCATATGGAGCTGGGATGTGGAGGTAAGGATTACACTACACTACATGATGGGGCCAGTAGTTGGGGATGATTAAGTTTTGGGGGTGGACATGCCCTTTAATACCAGTAATTCTCAATATTCTATAGTATCCCTTCCAACCGAAACTACAGTATATCTATTTAATACCAGTAATTCTCAATATTATATAGTATCCCCGTACCAGCAGAACTACAGTTATATGTATTAATACCAGTAATTCTCAATATTATATAGTATCCCTGTACCAACCAGAACTACAGTATATGTAATAATACCAGTAATTCTCAATATTATTAGTATCCCTGTACCAACCAGAACTACAGTATATGTAAATACCAGTAATTCTCAATATTACATAGTATCCCTGTACCAAACCAGAACTACAGTATATGTATTAATACCAGTAATTCTCAATTATATAGTATCCCTGTACCAACCAGAACTACAGTATATGTATAATACCAGTAATTCTCAATATTATATAGTATCCCCGTACCAACCAGAACTACAGTATATGTATTAATACCAGTAATTATCAAATTATATAGTATCCCTGTACCAACCGAACTACAGTATATGTATTAATACCAGTAATTCTCAAATTATATAGTATCCCCGTACCAAACCAGAATACAGTATATGTATTAATGCCAGTAATTCTCAATATTATATAGTATCCCCGAACCAACCAGAACTACAGTATATGTATTAATACTATGTAATTCTAATATTATATAGTTTCCCAGTACCAACCAGAACTACAGTATATGTATTAATACCAGTAATCTCAATATTATATAGTAACCCTGTACCAACCAGAACTTCAGTATATGTATTAATACCAGTAATTCTCAATATTATATAGTATCCCTGTATCAACCAGAACTAGAGTATATGTATTAATACCAGTCATACTCAATATTATAAGAATCCCCATACCAACCAGAACTACATTGTATTATTTTAATACCAGTAATTCTCAATATTATATAGTATCCCCGAACCAACCAGAACTACCAGTAAGTATTAATACCAGTAATTCTCAATATTATATAGTATCCCAGTACCACCAGAACTACAGTATATGTATTATACCAGTAATTCCCAATAATATATAGTATCCCTGTACCAACCAGAACTATAGATATGTATTAGTACCAGTAATTCTCAATATTATATAGTATCCCTGGTATCAATCAGAACTAGAGTATGTATTAATACCAGTAATACTCAATATTATATAGAATCCCCGTACCAACCAGAACTACAGTATATGTATTAATACCAGTAATTCTAAATATTATATAGTATCCTCGAACCAACCAGAACTACAGTATATGTATTAATACCAGTAATTCTCAATATTATATAGTATCCCTATACCAACCAGAACTACAGCATATGTATTAATACCAGTAATTCTCAATATTATATAGTATCCCTGTACCAAACAGAACTACAATATATGTATTAATACCAGTAATTCTCAATATTATACAGTATTCCTGTACCAACCAGAACTACAGTATATGTATTAATACCAGTAATTCTCAATATTATATAGTATCCCTGAACCAACCAGAACTACAGTATATGTGTAAATACCAGTAATTCTCAATAGTATATAGTATCCCTGTACCAACCAGAACTACAGTATATGTATTAATACCAGTAATTCTCAATATTAAATAGAATCCCTGTGCCAACCAGAACTACAGTATATGTATTAATACCAGTAATTCTCAATATTATATAGTATCACTGTACCAACCAGAACTAAAGTATATGTATTAAAATCAGTAATTCTCAATATTATATAGTATCCCTGTACCAACCAGAACTACAGTATATGTATTAATACCAGTAATTCTAAATATTATATAGTATCCTCGAACCAACCAGAACTACAGTATATGTATTAATACCAGTAATTCTCAATATATATAGTATCCCTATACCAACCAGAAACTACAGCATATGTATTAATACCAGTAATTCTCAATATTATATAGTATCCCTACCAAACAGAACTCAATAATGTATTAATACCAGTATTCTCAATATTATACAGATTCCTGTACCAACCAGAATACATATATGTATTAAACCAGTAATTCTCAATATTTATAGTATCCCTGAACCAACCAGAAACTACAGTTAATGTGTAAATACCAGTAATTCTCATAGTATATAGTATCCTGTACCAACCAGAACTACAGTATATGTATTAATACCAGTAATTCTCAATATAATAGAATCCCTGTGCCAACCAGAACTACAGTATAGTTATTAATACCATTAATTCTCAATATTATATAGTATCACTGTACCAACCAGAACTAAAGTATATGTATTAAAATCAGTAATTCTCAATATTATATAGTATCCTCCTACCACAGAACTTACAGTATATGTATTAATACCAGTAATTCTCAATATTATATAGTATCCCTGTACCAACCAGAACTACAGTATATGTATTAATACCAGTAATTCTCAATATTATATAGTATCTCTGTACCAACCAGAACTCAGTAAATGTATTAATACCATAATTCTCAATATTATATAGTAACCCTGTACCAACCAGAAACTACAGTATATGTATTAATACCTGTAATTCTCAAATATATAGTATCCCTGTACTAACAGAAACTATAGTATATGTATTAATACCAGTTATTTCTTAATATTATATAGTATCCCTGTACCAATTCAGAACTACATATATGTATTAATACCATAATTCTTAATACTATTAGATACCCCGTACCAACCAGATCTACAGTATATGTATTAATAACCAGTAATTCTCAATATTATATAGTATCTCTGTACCAAATAGAACTACAGTTATGTATTTAATACCAGTAATTCTCAATATTATATAGTATTCCCTGTACCAACCAGAACTACAGTATATGTATTAATACCAGTAATTCTCAATATTATATAGTATCCCTGTACCAACCAGAACTACAGTATATGTATTAATACCAGTAATTCTCAATATTATATAGTATCCTCGTACCAACCAGAACTACAGTAAATGTATTAATACCAATAATCTCAATATTATATAGTAACCCTGTACCAACCAGAACTACAGTATATGTATTAATACCTGTAATTCTCAATATTATATAGTATCCCTGTACTAACCAGAAACATATTATATGTATTAATACCAGTTATTCTTAAATATATAGTATCCCTGTACCATTCAGAACACAGTATATGTATTAATACCAGTAATTCTTAATACTATATAGTATCCCTGTACCAACCAGATCTACAGTATATGTATTAATACCAGTAATTCTCAATATTATATAGTATCTCTGTACCAAATAGAACTACAGTATATGTATTAATACCAGTAATTCTCAATATTATATAGTATCCCCGTACCAACCAGAACTACAGTATATGTATTAATACCAGTAATTCTCCATATTTTGTTAGTTTTAGAAACTTATCTAGTTAAAAATCCATCTCTTTGTGTTGCTGGGAGCCTAACGCTAGGTACACACGATACAATAATTCGGCCCGACTGACCGACATTTCAGTGTTTTGGTCGGTCGGGTCAAATTATTGTATGGCGGCTTTTTGTGGCAGCGATCGATCACCGACCGTTCGTTTGTCCGAATTGGAGGAAAGAATGATCGGACAGGTCGAAAAAACATAACCGATCATGCAGTTCTCTATGGACCAGCAATTATTCCGGTGTGGCACAAAAGCTCATGTTACAAGACTCGGTGCATACGCTATACATCTAGCGGTGCCTCAGGGGGCATATATCGACATAGAACAAAACGAGGCCAAAGGCAACCCCTCAAAAAAGGCCCCACTCCAAAAAAGGCACATTGCACTTGCAAAGTGAGTCCAAATATACAAAAAGCGTTTATTGGCATCCAATTGTTGCAACAAATTAGCCCCAACATACAGTACATGCAATATACAATATATACTAATAAATACCCCTATACCTAACTGTGTGCATAAAGATATAAACCTAAAAACAGGTAGCTGGCGTCCCCAGCACCTAATGACTAGCTCCGGCTCCATGAAGTAACGCTCATCAAGTGACTATCGGCCATATATATGCTGTGTGTAGAAAAAGTACCAGTAGTCACAATGTTCCTCCCTAATCAAGACTGGCAAGCCATGCACTTTTTAACAAACTCGGGACTCACGTGAGAAGCCAGGACCCCTAACGGGACGGACCACACTCTTCACCCGATACTCCGATGATGAATCTCTGCTTGGCCTTGCTCCATTCAACACTTCTGGTCCACGTTCCTCCGGTCACTGTGTGCGCTCCTTCCTGGACGCCGGTAGCCTCACCATTATCCTAACCTACGCGCGTTTCACCAAACTGCGCCAACTTGCGCTATGGCTTCTTCAGGGTCTCGCGATATCACACGGTGAGACCTTTTTATGTTCAATTCTCTTAAAGGCATACGTCCTCCTGCTTTACATCTATGCAGGGGGCGCTGTGGTACTAACGTTACACCAAATAGTAATTATATTGTACACAAACACATCTATATTATATACTGATCTCATATTTCACAACAGGTACCTATTCTGATCCCTATATTAACGAGTTTAAATTTTTATAGAGATACATATATCCCAGGGTCAGGATCTATTTACATAAATTAACCATGTGCCAACTCGTCACGCCCGGCTCAAATCACATATCCCATACTTAGGGTGAAAATACTATCTTGTCCTGATCGGCACGTCATTATCGGCAATCACTCTCTTATCCATACAGACATACAGACCCGGAACAATAATGATATGAATTCTATCTAAACCATCTCCTTTATAGGCCTGGATGTGAGTAATACATCCTCCTACTTGCGATCATAAATGGGGGATCACTTAGAAACATACGATAAGCACACAACGGGGAGATATAGCATACAACTATTCTTTTACAATAAATATAATTTAACGATGAACTACTCTATATGTCATCAAACCGCAGGTAGTTGCAGCATCTCATACAAATGTGTGTGAAGCAAATACACCCACAAACAAGAGTCGAAGAACATGATGGGTCGTACTCGCCCATCATCATAGAAAACATGCAAATTGCATGTCTTCATTTAGACCCATTGGACTTAGAGGTTGAGATACATAAGGGACCAGTGATCTGGTCTTCCTGTGGCATAGAAACAGTATCTCTGGGTATCAGGGGAGGAGATTTGGACAGATGCCTGCTACAGAAAGAACTACGGTGCATTTATAAATTAAAAACTCTAAGTCCAATGGCGCCTGGACCCCTTTGGCTCTGTTCTGGCTGCTGGAACGGGGGGGTCTGGATGCTTTTGGCTGCTTTCTGGCTACCAGAACGGAGGTCTGGACCCCTTTGGCTCTGTTCTGGACGCCGGAACGGGGGTCTGGATGGTTTTGACTATGTTCTAGCTGCCGGAATGGGGGTCTGGACCCGTTTGGCTCTGTTCTGGCTGCCGGAACAGGGGGTCTGGATGCTTTTGGCTGCTTTCTGGCTGCCGGAACGGGGGTCTGGGCCCCTTTGGCTCTTTTCTGGCAGCCGGAAAGGGGGTCTGGATGCTTTGGGCTCCTTTCTGGCTGCCGGAACGGGGGTCTGGACTCCTTTGGCTATGTTCTGGATGCCAGAACAGGGGTCTGGATGCTTTTGGCTGCTTTCTGGCTGCCGGAACAGGGGTCTGGACCCCTTTGGCTCTGTTCTGTTCTTGCCATCGGAACGGGGGTCTGGATGGTTTTGACTATGTTCTAGCTGCAAGAATGGGGGTCTGGACCCCTTTGGCTCTGTTCTGACTGCTGGAACGGGGGTCTGGACCCCTTTGGATTTGTTCTTGCTGCTGCTGGGAAATGCAGGCACAGTCAATACCAAGTGAAGGCAATCTCTTCATGTCACCTACTATAAATCAGTCTCTGGAAAATGTTTTTGGGGAGATGCTTTTTTAAATAAGATTTTAATTTGAAAATTCTCATTCCCATATTCCAAGAATATTACAAAAGCGATACAAACACTTGATTAGCAAAAAAAAAAAAAAAAAAGGCCTTTTCTAAGCAGCTTATGGCCTTCACTAAGCTGATTATCTATGGGGGATCATCAAAGTAAATGCAGATTAGTCATTTACCGATTTTAGGGGAAACTGGATCTGACAATTGTAAGCAGTATTTACACCTTATTTTACAAAAAAGACAAAATTGGATTTTTAGGATAATTATGTGTGCAAAAACTTGTGTGTCTGTCGGTAACACTTGATTTCCACTGAGCAGCACTAAAGAGTGGGGATAATGGTGTTTTATTTCCAGATTTCCCTTGATAACAATATAATGGAAAAATTGTCTCCTGGTGTTCTTGAAAAACAAACTAAAATGTTTTGTGAATGATTGTTTTTTTGCAAAGAATGACAATTTTTGCATGATTTTAGTATCAAAGTACTAGAAGAGGATTTAGTAAGCAATACATCAGACAGTGTTTTTTTTTTTTTTTTAGTAAAACAGAAATTTCGGAGTTCTGTTTCATACTGGAGGGTGCCTTGTAGCCACATACCGGTGCCTTGTAGCCACATACCGTATATACTCGAGTATAAGTCAATCCAAGTATAAGCAGAGGTACATATTTTTGCCTGAAAAATTAGTAAGCAAATTCAGTTCATTTTAGAGTGTACTTATCCTTTAAGCCATTTTTGTCTGCACTGACTGTGGATGAATTAAACCGAATGTATTTTGGCACTGGGTTTCTCAAAAAACTTATACTTATCTGTATTTTTTTTTACCATATATACTTGAGTATAAGCGGGGGAGATTTACCTTTAAAATTTTCCAGGCGGTAGTGGTAGGGGACTCCATTATAAGGAAGATAGATAGGGTAATCTGCCGCCAAGACCCTACATGCCGAACTGTGTGTTGCCTGCCTGGTGCTAGGGTTGGGCATGTGGTGGATCTTGTAGACAGATTATTAGGTGGGGCTGGGTGGGACCTGGCGGTCTTGGTTCACATTGGTGCCAATGACACAGTTAGAGGAGGAGGTGAGGTCCTTAAACATGATTTCCAAGAGCTAGGGGCCAAGTTAAAAGCAAGGGCCTCCAGGGTAGTGTTTTCAGAAATACTACCGCAGCCACGTGCTAAGCCAGGGAGACAGCGGGAGCTTAGGATCATTTATGCATGGCTAAGAGGGTGGTGTAAGGAAGAAGGTTTTGGGTTTATAGAAAACTGAGCAGACTTTGCTGTTGGCTACAGGCTCTTCAATAGGGATGGGTTCCTCATTAATGGCCGAGCAGCTGTTTTGGGGGAGAAGATGGCTAGAGGGTTGGGGGAGATTTTAAGGTTTTTAGGTTTGGGGGGAGGGTATTAGCAGTCTCACTAAGATAGATAGCTCAGGAGGAAAGCAGGGTGTAGATAGGCCAGTGGTGGGTGGAAAGGGGGGTGGGGCTAGCATAGGGGATAGGGAGGCTTGTGTATTAAAGTGTATGAATAAATTACAGGATCATAATCTAAAATGTATGTTTGCAAATGCGAGAAGCCTGGCTGAGATAATGGCGTTGAATGAAAAGTATGATGTAATAGGTATAGCAGAAACGTGGTTGAACAGTTCTCACGACTGGGCTGTAAATTTAGGCAGGGCAGAGAAAAAAGGAAAGGGGGAGGAGTATGTGTTTATGGTAAAAAAGGATTGAAGACAAATTTAAAAGAAGAGATAATAGGCGATATGGATGTTAAAGCAGAGGCAATATGGGTGGAATTAGGCAACAGGAAAGGGGGTAATGTCATTGTTGGTGTCTGCTATAAGCCGCCAAATGGTAGCAGGGAGGAAGTGAGTCAGTTTCATATGCAGTTGACAAGGGCTGCAAGTTTGGGGAGTGTACTCATTATGGGGGACTTTAATTACCCTGCCATTGATTGGTGGAGTGGAACTGCCAACACAGGAAAGGGCAATGAGTTCCTTGCTGCAGGATAATCTTCTCTCACAGGTGGTTGAAGTTCCTACTAGAAAAGGAGCTCTACAGGATCTGGTAATATCTAACATCATGGAGCGCATTATAGATATAAAGGTAACTGGAGGCTTAGGGAATAGTGACCATAAAATAGTGTCGTTTGAAGTATGTTATCGAAAGGAAAAGTGCGCTGGGTTTACAAAGACTTTTAATTTCGGGAAAGCAAATTTTCCAGGTTACAAGTAGCTCTTCAGAATGTAAACTGGGATAAGATATTATCAGGTAAAGGTACTGAATAGAAGTGGACAGTGTTTAAGGGGATTTTAAGCCATTTTACATCTAGATTGATACCCTTGGGAAATAAATGTAAAAAAAATAAATCTGTGCCAATGTGGCTGATTTCTGATGTAAAGAGGCAAATGGAAAGGAAGAAAAAGGCATTTAAAACCTTTAAGTAAGAGGGAACAGAAAGGGCCTTTAGGGATTATAAAAGCTGTAACAATGAGTATAAGAAAGCTATCAAACTAGCTAAAATTAATAATGAAGTTAGGATAGCTTAACAAAGTATCACTAAGCCTAAAAAGTATATTGATAGTAAGAAGATGAGGACTGAAAATGTGGCACCATTAATTAATGGGGATAAGTTAGTTACGGAAGATGGCAATAAAGTATACACTATAGAAGATCCAAGTACAGATATCATAGAGTATAAAAGCAATAATGGTATAAAATATGCAAGTACACTTTGGTTAACCGAGGATATGGTACAGAAACAACTAAATAATGTTAATATTAATTAATCTCCTGGACCGGATATAATACATCCTTGGGTCCTTAGGGAGCTAAGTTCAGTTTTATCTAGGCCTTTGTTTCTTATTTTTGCAGATTCCCTCATGTCCGGAGGTGTGCCTCTGGATTGGAAAAAGGGTGATGTTGTTCCAGTATTCAAAAAGGGTAGTCCTTCACAGCCAGGTAATTACAGGCCTGTAAGTTTAACTTCAGTGGTGGGGAAGATACTGGAAAGTTTACTAAGGGAACATGTTCTAGAGTATGTTTCAAGGACTGACATTATAAGTAGTAACCAGCATGGATTTAGGAGGAATAGATCTTGTCAAACTAACTTGCTTGGCTTTTAGTGAGTAGAAATTTAGACTCTGGCATAGCCACAGGGTTCTCTGTTGGGTCCGCTTTTATTTATTAATGATTTGGAAGTGGGTATTGTCAGCAAGGTTTCTGTGTTTGCTGACGACACCAAACTTTGTCGACCATTAAAAACTTCAGAGGATGTGACATTTTTGCAGGGGATCTAGATAGATTGTCACATTGGGCTGCTAAGTGGCAGATGAGATTCAATGTTGATAAATGTAAGGTGATGCATTTTGGACTTAAAAATCCTTGTGCTATAAATGGCTCTGTGTTAAGTGAATCTCTGTTGGAAAGGGATCATGGAGTTTTGGTGGATAACAAACTTCAAGGTAGCAAGCAGTGCCAGGCGGCAACAGCCAGAGCCAGCATGGTATTGTCTTGTATAAAGAGAGGTATGGATTCAAGGGAGGAAAATGTTATTCTTCCTCTTTACAAAGCATTGATAAGGCCTCATTTGGAAGATGCAGTGCAATTCCCATTGAAATGGAATTGAAAAACCCATTGAAATGGAATGGGTTCAGAGAAGGGCAACTAAATTAATAAGGGGATTGGGGGAGCTTGAATATGAAGAGAGACTGGATGTATGCTGGAGAAAAGCCGCTTGCGTGGGGATATGATTACTGTGTATAAACACATTAACGGGACCTACAATAAACTATCTGGGGCATTGTTCACCAATAGAGCATGTCAGAAGACACGTGGACATCCCTTAAGACTTGAAGAAAGGTTTAGGCTTCAAGTTCGGAAAGGGTTTATCACTGTGAGAACGGTAAAGCTATGGAACTGTCTTCCAGTGGACGTTGTTATGGCAGGTTCATTGGTCAGTTTAAAAAAGAAGTTGGATGAGTTTCTGCAAACAAGGAATGTTGCAAGTTACTGGTATTGATACATAAAGTAGAGTTGATTCAGGGAAATTTCCGATTGCCACTTGGAGTCAGGAAGGAATTTTTTTACCCTTCATAAATTTGGTGTTTTTTTTTTTTTTGCCTTCCTCTAGATCAACAGTTAGGCAGGAAATGAGGATATTGCTAGATGGGTTGGACTGGATGGACATATTTCTTTCAACCTATTCAACCTCAAATACTTTACTATATTATACTATCCTAAAAGTCTCCTCTCGTCTTATACTCGGGTCTGGGTTGATCTTGATGCTTGAATAAGCAGATGGACAAAATTACATAGCCCTTGGAAAACAAAAGCTGTACCCTGTAACACATACAATCCTCTTAATTTTGGTGGGTTAAGCAATTGTTGTCCTTCTCACTTAGATCAGCCCAGACTGCATCGGAAAGGGGACAAAAATGATATAGAAGTAACAGAATTCAACAAACAGTCTGCACAGAAAGGTATGCAGGGGACATCTTTGTATGGGGCTATGTATGGGACTGTGTATGGGACTTTCTATTGGGCTGTGTATTAGACTTTCTATGGGGCTGTGTATGGGACTTTCTATGGGGCTGTGTATTAGACTTTCTATGGGGCTGTGTATGGGACTTTCTATGGGGCTGTGTATGGGACTTTCTATGGGGCTGTGTATGGGACTTTCTATGGGGCTGTGTATGGGACTTTCTATGGGGCTGTGTATTGGACTTTTCTATGGGGCTGTGTAATGGGACTTTCTATGGGGCTGTGTATGGACTTTCTATGGGTGAACTTGTGGTTATGGGACTTTCTATGGGACTGTGTATGGTAGACTTTCTATGTGACTGTGTATAGACTTCTATGGGACTGTGTATGGGACTTTCTTTGGTGCTTGTATGGACTTTTTATGGGACTGTTATTGACTTCTATGGACGTGTCGAGACTGTGTATGGGGCTGTTTTGGACTTTCTATGGGGCGTATTGAGTTCTATGGGCTTGTATGGACTTTCTATGGGCTGTTGTATGGAACTTTCTATGGGGCTGTGTATTGGGTAACTTTCTATGGGGCTGTGTATTGGACTTTCTATGTGTGATGGGGTCTTGGTGTATGGGACTTTCTATGGACTGTGTATTAGACTTTCTATGGGGCTGTGTATGGGGACTTTCTATTGGGCTGTGTATGACTTTCTATGGCTGTGTATGGGACTTCTATGGGGCTGTGTAGGGGGCGGGACTTTCTATGGGCTGTGTATGGGACTTTCTATGGGGTGTAGGGGAACTTTCTATGGGACTGTGTATGGGACTTCTATGGGTCTTTGTATGGACTTTCTATGGGACTGTGTATTGGACTTTCTATGGGGCTGTGTATGGACTTTCTTCTATGGGGCTGTGTGTTGGACTTTCTATGGGCTGTGTATGGGACTTTCTCTGTGGGCTGTGTAAGGGACTTTCTGTGGACTGGTGGAATGGGACTTTCTATAGGGCTGTTATGGACTTTCTATGGGACTGTGTTATGTGACTTTCTATGGACTGTGGTTGATTTCTATGGGGCGTGTTTGGATTTCTATGGGGCTGTGTATGGGACTTTCTATGGGACTGTGTATTAACTTTCTTGGGGCTGTGTTATGGGACTTTCTATTGGGCGTGTATGGACTTTATGGGCTTATGGACTTTCTATGGGGCTGGTAGGGGCTTTCTATGGGCTGGTGTATGGGCTTTCTATGGGGCTGTGTGGACGTTCTATGGGACTGTGTAGGGGGACTTTCTATGGGGCTGTGTATGGGACTTTCTATGGGACTGTGATTGGGGACTTTCTATGGGGCTGTGTATGGGACTTTCTATGGGCTGTGTGAGGGACTTCTCATGGGCCTGTGTATGGGACTTTCTATGGGGCTGTGTAGGGAACTTTCTATGGGACTGTGAATGGGACTTTCTATGGGCTGTGTATGGGGACTTTCTATGGGACTGTGGTAATGTTGACTTTCTATGGGACTGTGTGTTGGATTTTCTATGGGGCTGTGTATTGGATTTTCTATGGGGCTGTGTATTGGACTATATGCAGGTTGGTAATAAAGGCAATTCCCCTCTCTTAATTGATATAAAGGGTGTGGTTGATTATTTAAATAGCCTATATCAAATGTATAGCTGCCCACACAGTTTCTATTCTCTCTGGCTGCTCCTATGCCTGTTCCATAATAAAGTAGAATATAAGTAGTTGGAGCCTCTCAGAAAACCGCAAACACTAGGGAATTGCCATTATTACCAACCTGCATATAGTCCAATACACAGCCCCATAGAAAATCCAATACACAGCCCCATAGAAAATCCAACACACAGTCCCATAGAAAGTCACATACACAGTCCCATAGAAAGTCCCATACACAGCCCCATAGAAAGTCCCATACACAGCCCCATAGAAAGTCCCATACACAGCCCCATAGAAAGTCTAATACACAGCCCCATAGAAAGTCCCATACACAGCCCCAAAGAAAGTCCCATACACAGTCCCATAGAAAGTCTCATACACAGTCCCATAGAAAGTCTAATACACAGTCCCATAGAAAGTCCCATACACAGTCCCATAGAAAGTCCAATACACAGCCCCATAGAAACCCTGGGTCTGGGACAGAGGTGGGCCCTGGGTCTGGGACAGAGTGGGGGGCCCTGGGTCTGGGACAGAGGGGGCCCTGGGTCTGGGGCGAGGAGGGGCCCTGGGTCTGGGACAGATGGGGGACCCTGGGTCTGGGACAGAGAGGGGGGCACTGGGTCTGGGACAGACAGGGGCCCTGGGTCTGGGGCAGAGGGGGGGCCCTGGGTCTGGGACAGAGGAGGGACCCTGGGTCTGGGACACTAAGAGGGAACTGTGGCCTTGGGACATGGAGGATGGAGGGCTTCTAGCGCCTGTTATTGTAACAGGCTTAATGTCTAGTAATAATCATAAATTAACAATCGTTAAACTGATTGGAAATTAATGATTCTTTATAAATATAGCCCACTGCACTAATATGATCATTTGTTTCCAAAATATAATGAATTTATGGACAAGTCGTTTATAAGGCCTCATTTGGAATATGCAGTGCAATTTTGGAATCTTGAGTACAAAAATGACATCTTAGAAATGGAAAGGGTTCATAGAAGGGCAACTAAATTAATAAAGGGATTGGGGGAGCTTGAATATGAAGACAATTTGATTAGTTCCAATTATGTACAACAGAGAAAAGGCGCTTGCATGGGGATATGATTACTGTGTATAAATACATTAACGGGCCATACAATAAACTATCTGGGGCATTGTTCACCAATAGAACATGTCACAGGACACAAGGACATCCCTTAAGACTTGAAGAAAAAAGGTTTAGGCTTCAAGTTCAGAAAGTGTGAAAGGATTTTTTTTCCCTTCATAATTCTGGAATGTTTTTTTTTTTTTTTTGCCTTCCTCTAGATTAATAGTTAGGCAGCAAGAAATGAGATTATTGCTGATTAGGTTGGAACAGGTGGACCTATGTCTTTATTCGACCTCAAATACTATAAGATCTATTTAGTACACTTGACAGACACGAAACGCGTCAGGTCTGCTCTGTGTTCTGCCTGTCTTTTTATATTACACAATAAAGCTTTGATTTTATCCATCTGGAATCATGCTGCGATGCTGTCGTAATGTGGCAGAGCTTTCTCTCAATATATGTATCTGTATATACTAACAAGCTCTAAACTATGCATGCTGCCTGGCCTGCTTCCCTATTGATTTTGATATCGGGGGATGCCCAGTCTTTTATCCATTATCTGATATACAGTATGTCTTTGTGTACTGAGTTTATTGGGATGTGTATGGGCTCCACATTTAAAGTAGGGGCATCCATTTTGTACAATATATTGCATAGAGATTTATTGTCTGTTTTTATAATATATTCATGATGTAATAAAGATTTATGAGTTTGGGTGGTATAACTCTGATGGATTTTTATCTGTAACTCAAATGGTATAGTATTAGGAGTTATAGTGGGTGTATTTGGCATCTCTGGGACATCCCTTTTTTTTGTTGGACGAGGGAGTGTACAGTGGATATCACTGGGGTAGATATAGGAGTAAAGAATCAGGGTGTAGATAAGATAATAGGGAAGGAGACAGGGTAGCATTAAGAAGAAGGAGGCATGTACATCAAAATATGTAAATAAATTAAACAATTAAGTAAAATGTATATTTACAAATGCAGTCTAGCTGGAAAATTGAAGAATTAGAACAAATAGCTTAAAAAGAAAAGTATGATGTCATTGGAATGGCGGGGGTATACATGATACAAGCAATATTGGTGGAGCTGTGCACAGAAAGCAGGAAGGTGGGAAATGCATTGTAGGTATCTGTTACTAGAGATGGTCGAACTATTGAAAGTTCGGTCCGTTTTCGAACTTTCGAACTATTGTAAAAGTTCGAAAGTTCGAAAACGGACCCATTAAAGTCTATGGGAGGCAAATAGTTCGAAAAGTTCGAGTCAAATACAACTAAAATATCAATGGTAACTTAATGTAAATGGCTGTGGGGCCTGGGAAATGGTCTGGGGAGCATGTTCCAATATCCAGGACGTTTGTAAAATCGATTTTACTCTCACGCGCGCTACTTTCGAGCTTTCACGTTCGAACGTTCGAGGTAACATGGACATTTTACTCGCAGATTCGATACTCGCGTATAGGCTGTAATGGACATTTAACTCGCGGATTCGATACTCGAACGTTCGAACATTCGATAAATCATCGAAAGTCCGGGAAATATCGAAAGTCCACGTCCGAGATAGTTCGAGAAGTCCGGGTCCGTTCGAACTCGAACAGTTCGGCTCGAACTCGGGTTCGAGTTCGAGTTCTATGCCATCCCTATCTGTTACAAGCCACCAAATTCTAGTCAAAAGAGGAAGGAAATGTACCTACATATTCAGATGGCAAAGGTGGCAATTTTTGAGTATATTCCATATTTCAATTACCCTGACATTAGGGAAGGGGAAAGGCCAACACCTCCAAAGATATGAAGTTTACTACATGAGTATTTTCTTTAACTGATTGTGGACGTTCCTACAAGAAAGTATACTTTGTTGGATCTGGTAATCTATACTAATAAAAGGCAAAGCCCTCACTCACTCACTCACTCATCACTAATTCTCCAACTTGCCGTGGAGGCAGACGGCTTAAATTTTGCAGGCTCATTCATTGCACCTTACTTACAAAAGTTAAGCAGGTTTCATTTTGAAATTCCCCCTGTAACGCCCTCACTCACTCACTCACTCATCACTAATTCTCCAACTTGCCGTGGAGGCAGACGGCTTAAATTTGGCAGGCTCATTCATTGCACCTTACTTACAAAAGTTAAGCAGGTTTCGTTTTGAAAAGGCAAAGCCCTCACTCACTCACTCACTCATCACTAACTCATCACTAATTCTCCAACTTGCCATGGAGGCAGACGGCTTAAATTTGGCAGGCTCATTCATTGCACCTTACTTACAAAAGTTAAGCAGGTTTCGTTTTGAAAAGGCAAAGCCCTCACTCACCCACTCATCACTAACTCATCACTAATTCTCCAACTTGCCGTGGAGGCAGGAGCAAGACGGCTTAAATTTGGCAGGCTGATTCATTGCACCTTACTTACAAAAGTTAAGCATGTTTCATTTCGAAAAGCGAATCCCTCACTCACTCACTCACTCACCTCACTAATTCTCCACTTGCCGCCCTCACTCACTCACTCACTCATCACTAACTCATCACTAATTCTCCACTGCCGTGGGGCAGACGGCTTTAATTTGGCAGGCGCATTCATTGCCCTTACTTACAAAATTAAGCAGGTTTCGTTTCGAAAAGGCAAAGCCCTCACTCACTCACTCATCACTAATTCTCCAACTGCCTCACTCATCACTAATTCTCCAACTTGCCGTGGAGGCAGACGGCTTAATTTGGCAGCTCATTCATTGCACCTTACTTACAAAAGTAAAGCAGGTTTTGTTTCGAAAAGGCAAGCCCTCACTCACTCACTCATCACAACTCATCACTAATTCTCCAACTTGCCGTGGAGGCAGACGGCTTAAATTTGGCAGGCTCATTCATTGCACCTTACTTACAAAGTTAAGCAGGTTTCGTTTCGAAAAGGCAAAGCCCTCACTCACTCACTCACTCATTCACTCATCACTAACTCATCAATAATTCTCCAACTTGCCGTGGAGGCAGACGCTTAATTTGGCAGGCTCATTCATTGCACACCTTACTTACAAAAGTTAAGCAGGTTGTCGTTTTGAAAAGGCAAAGCCCTCACTCACCCACTCATCACTAACTCATCACTAATTCTCCAACTTGCGGGGGAGGCAGACGGCTTAAATTTGGCGGCTCATTCATTGCACCTTACTTACAAAAGTTAAGCAGGTTTTGTTTCGAAAGGCAAAGCCCTCACTCACTCACTCACTCTCATCACTAATTCTCCAACTTGCCTCCACTAGCCACACTCATCACTACTTCTCCAACTTGCCGTGCAGGCAGACGGCTTAAATTGGCAGGCTCATTCATTGCACCTTACTTACAATTTAAGCAGTTTTTCTGTGGTGTGGCAATACTGAGTGATCCCTGGTCTAAAATGAATCCATGTCCTTATGTTAATATATCTGGCTGTGAGTACATCACCTAACAAACTAATTTTTCTCTCCACAAACCCTGCCTGTAATCTGAAAATGATGAAATTGTTACAGGAATATGAATATATCCAGGATGGAGATATAATACTAGGAGGGGTGTTAACAGTAAATTCCTTCACCGTTCCGTACAGATTTCCAGGAGATGTTTATAATAGTACAGCATGTGTCTTGTAAGTATTGAACCACCTGATATTTGAAACTGTTAGTGTTAAATTATAAAGATAATATAGACAAATAGATCACCCACTGCAATACAAAGAATAGACTCATTTAATATTTACATTCTTTTTTCATAAGAGCAAAGAACAGAATCTCTAATTCAGCTCACTTAAAACTTTAAGCTAAAGTATAATAACATACGGTACATTATAGGTCTCAAAAATGGCTCCAAGGGTAAATAGGGACAGCACACGTTATTACATATTTATATAAATAATTTGTGGTGGAGGTTTTAGGCCTTTTCTTCCATCTGTCTCCTCAGATTCACTGCATATTCATCATCATAAGATCTTTATATTCCTCCATTGAAGCCTCCACCCCGACCTCCCTTTCCGACTATTAATCCTGGCGCTTTATCTTTCTTCCCTCTGACAATCCTGATTATTTAGGGGAATTTGACTATTATTGGTTTCTTCATTAATACTTTGACTATATCCTCCATCAATGGACTGAATTTTAGAGGGTTATCGTATTAATAAATCGGTGAACTAATCACAAATTATTTTGTGCTTTTCAGAATTTTTCTGTTTCATATTATTTCCACGTTTACAAGTCAACTTTCCCTGCATATCGCTGCAAATATCAAGTACGTACAGTGTTTGTAAATCTCCCCCCCCCCCAGATGGTGAAAATGGGGACTTTACTTACCTGATAATAGTAGTAATAGATTACAAAGCATAGGAAATTCACACTATTTATGCTATTTTGTTACCTATGAAACTGGTTCTGGTTCACTTTTTAGCATTTTTTTTTGCAATATTGGTACTATTTTTCACTATGTAATTTAAACCTCTTTTGAAAAAACCAAAACGCAGGCACGGGTCAATACCAGGTGAAGGCAATCTGTTCAGGTCACCTACTATAAATCAGTCTCTGGGAAATGCAGGCACGGTCAAATACCAGAGAAGGCAATTTTGTTCCAGGTCCACCTACTATATAAATCAGTCCTCTGGGAAATGCAGGCACGGTCATACCAAGTGAAGGCAATCTGTTCAGGTCACCTACTATAAATCAGTCTCTGGGAAATGCAGCACGGTCAATACCAAGTGAAGGCAATCTGTTCAGGTCACCTACATAAATCAGTCTCTGGAAATGCAGCACGGTCAATACCAAGTGAAGGCAATCTGTTCAGTCACCTACTAAAATCAGTCCTCTGGGAAATGCAGGCACGGTCAATACCAGGAAAGGCAATTTGTTATTCAGGTCACCTACTATATAAATCAGTCTCTGGAAAATGCAGGCACGGTCAATACCAGTGAAGGCAATCTGTTCAGTCACCTACTAGTAAATCAGTCTCTGGGAATGCACACACGGTCAATACCAAGTGAAGGCAATCTGTTCAGGTCACCTACTATAAATCAGTCTCTGGGAAATGCAGGCATGGGTCAATACCAAGTGAGGCATCGTTCAGTCACCTACTATAATCGTCTCTGGGAAATGCAGGCTCGGTCAATACCAATTGAAGGCAATCTGTTCAGGTCACCTACTATAAATCAGTCCTTGGGAAATGCAGGCACGGTTCAATACCAGGTGAAGGCAATCTGTTCAGGTCCCTACTATATCAGTCTCTGGAAATGCAGGCACGGGTCATAACCAGGTGAATGCAATCTGTTCAGGTCACCTACTATAAACAGTCTCTGGAAATGCAGGCACGGTCAATACCAGGTGAAGGCAATCTGTTCAGGTCACCTACTATAATCATTCTCTGGGAATGCAGGCACGTCAATACCAAGTGAAGGCAATCTCTTCAGGTCACCTACTATAAATCAGCTCTCTGGAAATGCAGCACGGTCAATACCAAGTGAAGGCATCTGTTCAGGTCCCTACTATAAATCAGTCCTCTGGGAAATGCAGGCAGGTCAATACCAAGTGAAGGAAATCTGTTTAGGTCCCCTACTATAAATCAGTCTCTGGGAAATGCAGGCACGGGTCAATACCAGGTGAGGCAATCTGTTCAGGTCACCTACTATAAATCAGTCTCTGGATAATGCAGGCACAGTCAATACCAAGTGAAGCATCTGTTCAGGGTCACCACTATAAACCAGTCTCTGGGAAATGCAGGCAGGTCAATACCAATGAGGCAATCTGTTTTCAGTCACCTACTATAAATCAGTCCTCTGGGAAATGCAGGCACAGTCAATACCAAGAAGGCAATCTGTTCAGGTCACCTACTATAAATCAGTCTCTGGGAAATGCAGGCACGGTCAATACCAAGTGAAGGCAATCTCTTCAGGTCACCTACTATAAATCAGTCTCTGGGAAATGCAGGCACAGTCAATACCAAGTGAAGGCAATCTCTTCAGGTCACCTACTATAAATCAGTCTCTGGGAAATGCAGGCACAGTCAATACCAGTGAAGGCAATCTCTCATGTCACCCACTCTATAATCAGTCTCTGGAAAATGTTTTTGGGGAATGCTTTTTAAATAAGATTTTAATTTGAAAATTCTCATTCCCATATTCCAAGAATATGTACAAAGCGATACAAACACTTGATTAGCAAAAAAAAAAAAAAAGGCCTTTTCTAAGCAGCTTATGGCCTTCACTAAGCTATTATCTATGGGGATCATCAAAGTAAATGCAGATTAGTCATTTACCGATTTTAGGGGAAACTGGATCTGACAATTGTAAGCATATTTACACCTTATTTTACAAAAAGACAAAATTGGATATTTTAGGATAATTATGTGTGGCAAAAACTTGTGTGTCTGTCGGTAACCACTTGATTTCCACTGAGCACACTAAAGAGTGGGGATAATGGTGTTTTATTAGACCAGATTTCCCTTGATAACAATATAATGGAAAAATTGTCCTCTGGTGTTCTGAAAAACAACTAAAATGTTTTTGAATGATTGTTTTTTTGCAAAGAATGACAATTTTTTGCATGATTTTAGTATCAAAGTGACTAGAAGAGGATTTAGTAAGCAATACATCAGAGTGTTTTTTTTTTTTTTTTAGTAAAACAGAAATTTCGAGTTCTGTTTCAATCTGGAGGGTGCCTTGTAGCCACATACCGGTGCCCTTGTAGCCACATACCGTATATACTCGGTATAAGTCAATCCAAGTATAAGCAGAGGTACATATTTTTGCCTGAAAAATTAGTAAGACAATTTCAGTTCATTTTATAGTGGTACTTATCCTTTAAGCCATTTTTGTCTGCACTGAACGGTGGATGAATTAAACCGAATGTATTTTGCACTGGGTTCTCAAAAAATTATACTTATCTGTATTTTTTTTACCAATATACTTGAGTATAAGGGGGGAGATTTACCTTTAAAATTTTCCAGGCGGTAGTGGTAGGGGGACTCCATTTAAGGAAGATAGATAGGTAATCTGCCGCCAAGACCCTACATGTCCGAACTGTGTGTTGCCTGCCTGGTGCTAGGGTGGGCATGTGGTGGATCTGTAGACAGTTATTAGGTGGGGCTGGGTGGGGACCTGGCGGTCCTTGGTTCCATTGGTGCCAATGACACAGTTAGAGGAGGAGTGTGAGGTCCTTAAACTGATATTTCCAAGAGCTAGGGGCCAAGTTCAAAAGCAAGGCCTCCAGGGTAGTGTTTTCAGAATACTACCGCAGCCCACGTGCTAAGCCAGGGAGACAGGGGAGCTTAGGATTCATTTATGCATGGCTAAGAGGGTGGTGTAAGGAAGAAGGTTTTGGGTTTATAAAACTGAGCAGACTTTGTGTTTGGCTACAGCTCTTCAATAGGGATGGGTTCCTCATTAATGGCCGAGCAGCTGTTTTGGGGGAGAAGATGGCTAGAGGTTGGGGGAGATTTAAGGTTTTTGGGTTTGGGGGGAGGGTATTAGCAGTCTCACTAGATAGATAGCTCAGGAGGAAAGCAGGGTGTAAATAGGCCAGTGGTGGGGTGGAAAGGGGGGGGGGCTAGCATAGGGGGATGGGAGGCGTGTGTATTAAAGTGTATGAATAAATTACGGATCATAATCTAAAATGTATGTTTGCAAATGCGAGAAGCCTGGCTGGATAATGGCGTTGAAATGAAAAGTATGATGTAATAGGTATAGCAGAAACGTGGTTGACAGTTCTCACGACTGGCTGTAATTTAGGCAGGGCAGAGAAAAAGGAAAAGGAAAGGGGGAGGAGTTATGTTTTATGGTAAAAAAGGATTTGAAGACAAATAAAAAAAGAAGAGATAATAGGCGATATGGATGTTAAAGCAGAGGCATATGGGTGGAATTAGGCAACAGGAAAAGGGGGTAATGTCATTGTTGGTGTCTGCTATAAAAGCCGCCAAATGGTAGCAGGAGGAAGTGAGGTCAGTTTCAATGCAGTTGACAAGGGCTGCAAGTTTGGGGAGTGTACTCATTATGGGGGACTTTAATTAACCTGCCATTGATTGGTGGATGTGAACTGCCAACACAGGAAAGGGCAATGAGTTCCTTGCTGCAGGATATCTTCTCTCACAGGTGGTTTAAGTTCCTAACTAGTAAAGGAGCTCTACAGGATCTGGTAATATCTAACATCATGGAGCGCATTATAGATATAAAGGTAACGGAGGCTTAGGGAATAGTGACCATAAAATAGTGTCGTTTGAAGTATGGTTATCGAAAGGAAAGTGCGCTGGGTTTACAAAGACTTTTAATTTCGGGAAAGCCAAATTCAGGTTACAAGTAGCTCTTCAGAATGTAACTGGGATAAGATATATCAGGTTAAAGGTACTGAATAGAAGTGGACAGTGTTTAAGGGGATTTTAAGCCCTTTTACATCTAGATTGATACCCTTGGGAAATAAATGTAAAAAAATAAATCTGCCAATGGGCTGATTTCTGATGTAAAGGAGCAAATGGAAAGAAGAAAAAGGCTTTAAAACCTTTAAGTAGAGGGAACAGAAAGGGCCTTTAGTGGATTATAAAAACTGTAACATGAGTATAAGAAAGCTATCAAACTAGCTAAAATAATAATGAAGTTAGGATAGCTTAACAAAGTACACTAAGCCTAAAAGTATATTGATAGTAAGAAGATGAGGACTGAAAATGTGGCACCATTAATTATGGGATAAGTTGTTACGGAAGATGGCAATAAAGTAACACTAGAAGATCATTACAGATATCATAGAGTAATAAAAGCAATAATGGTATAAAATATCAAGTACACTTTGTTAACCGAGGATAGGGTACAGAAACAACTAAATAATGTTATATTAATTAATCCCTGGACCGATATAATACATCCTTGGGTCCTAGGGAGCTAGTTCAGTTTTATCTAGGCCTTTGTTTCTTAGTTTTGCAGATTCCCTCATGTCCGGAGGTGTGCCTCTGGATTGGAAAAAGGGTGATGTTGTTCAGTATTCAAAAAGGGTAGTCCTCACAGCCAGGTAATTACAGGCCTGAAGTTAACTTCAGTGGTGGGGAAGATACTGGAAAGTGTACTAAGGGAACATGTTCTAGAGTATGTTTCAAGGACTGACATTATAAGTAGTAACCAGCATGGATTTTGAGGAATAGATCTTGTCAAACTAACTTGCTTGCTTTTAGTGAGTAAAATTTAGACTGCTGGCATAGCCACAGGGTTCTTGTTGGGTCCCGCTTTTATTTATTATGATTTGGAAGTGGGTATTGTCACAAGTTTTCTGTGTTGCTGACGACACCAAACTTTTGTCCCATTAAAAACTTCAGAGGATGTGACATTTTTGCAGGGGATCTAGATAGATTGTCACATTGGGGCTATAGTGGCAGATGAGATTACAATGTTTGATAATGTAAGGTGATGCATTTGGACTTAAAAATCCTTGTGCTATAAATGGCTCTGTGTTAAGTGAATCCTGTTGGAAAGGGATCAGGGAGTTTTGGTTGATAACAAACTTACAAGGTAGCAAGCAGTGCCAGGCGAACAGCCATAGCCAGCATGGATTTATTGTCTTATAAGAAGGTATGGATTCAAGGGAGGAAAATGTTATTCTTCCTCTTTACAAAGCATTGATAAGGCCTCATTTGGAAGATGCAGTGCAATTCCATTGAAATGGAATTGAAAAACCCATTGAAATGGAATGGGTTCAAGAAGGGCAACTAAATTAATAAGGGATTGGGGGAGCTTGAATATGAAGAGAGACTGGAATGTTGCTGGAGAAAAGCCGCTTGCGTGGGGATATGATACGTGTATACAAACAACATAACGGGACTACAATAAACTATCTGGGGCATTGTTCACCAATAGAGCATGTCAGAAGACACGTGGACATCCTTTAAGACGTTGAAGAAAGGTTTAGGCTTCAAGTTCGGAAAGGGTTTATCACTGTGAGAACGGTAAAAGCTATGGAACCTGTCTTCCAGTGGACGTTGTTATGGCAGGTCATTGGTCAGTTTAAAAAAGAAGTTGGATGAGTTTCTGCAACAAGGAATGTTGGCAATTATGGTATTGATACATAAGTAGAGTTGATTCAGGGGAAATTTCCGATTGCCACTTGGAGTGTGAAGGAATTTTTTTACCCTTCATAAATTTGGTGTTTTTTTTTTTTTTTGTTTGCCTTCCTCTAGATCCACATCTTAGGCAGGAAATGAGGATATTGCTAGATGGGTTTGGACTGGATGGACATATTTCTTTTCAACCTATTCACCTCAAATACTTTACTATATTTATACTATCCTAAAAGTCTCCTCTCGTCTTTACTCGGGTCTGGGTTGATCTTGATCTTGAATAAGCAGATGGACCAAATTACATAGCCCTGGAAAACAAAAGCTGTACCCTGTAACCATACAATCCTCTAATTTTGGTGGGTAAGCAATTGTTGTCCTTCTCACTTAGATCAGCCAGACTGCATCGAAAGGGGAAAAATGAAAAGAATAACAGAATTCACAAACAGTCTGCCAAAAGGTATGCGGGGACTCTTTGTTATGGGGCTATGATTGGACTGTGTATGGGACTTCTATTGGCTTGTATTAGACTTTCTATGGGGCGTTGTGTATGGGACTTTTCTATGGGGCTGTGTATTAGACTTTTCTATGGGCTGTGTATGGGACTTTCTATGGGGCTGTGTAATGGGACTTTCTATGGGGCTGTGTATGCTTTCTAGGGGCTGTGTGGACTTTCTAGTGTTAACTGGACTTTCTATGGACTGTGTAAATGGGACTTTCTATGGGACTGTGTATTAGACTTTCTTTTATGGACTGTGTATAGACTTCTATGGGACTGTGTATGGGACTTTCTTTGGGCTGTGTATGGGGACGTTCCTATGGGCTGTGTATAGACTTTCTAGGGGGCTGTGTATGGGACTTTCTATGTGGCTGGTGTTATGGGACTTTCTATGGGGCTTTGTATGGGACTTTCTATGGGGCTTGTATTGGACTTTCTATGGGACTGTGTATGGGACTTTTCTATGGGACTGTGTATAGACTTTCTATGGGACTGTGTAATGAGACTTTTATGGGACTGTGTATGGGACTTCTTGGTGGCTTGTATGGACTTTTATGGACTGTGTATTAGACTGTCTATGGATGTGTATGAGACTTGTTCATGGGCTGTATGGGATGGGCTGTGATATGGACTTTCTATTGGGCTGTGTATGGACTTTCTATGGGGCTGTGTATGAACTTTCTATGGGGCTGTTGTTTGGGTCTTTCATGGGGCTGTGTATTGGAACTTTTCTATGGGCTTGTGTATGTGATTAGACTATTCTATGGGACTGTGGGCAATTTATGGGCTGTTATGGCGACTTTTGCTGAGGACTTTATTGGGGGTGCTAGGGGTATGGTTGCGACTTTCCTATTGGGGACTGTGTATGGACTTCTATGGGGCCTGTGGTATGGGACTGTTCTATGGGGCTGTATGGGTATTCTGTGGCTGTTTGGAACTTCTATGGGGCTGTGTTTGGTGATATGCGTGTTATGACTCTACTGGGGCTGTGTATGGGACTTTCTATGGGACGTGTAGTAGGATTCTATGTGGGCTGTGTATGGGGACATGTTTCTGGCTGGTAATTGGCTTTTGGCGGTTTAGGCTTCTAGGGGACTGCTTCTAAGGGGCTGGTGTACTAGGGACTCTTCTATGGGCTGGGCGTTTGTAGGAGGACTTTCTAATGGGCTGTGTGGCGGATCAGGTAGGTCTTTCTATAGGGCTGTGTATGGGACTTTTGTCGTAGGGCTCCTGGTACTGTGTATCGGACTTTCTATGGGCTGTGAGACTTTTGGGTGGTTTATTGACGTTCTGGGATGTTGTTATCGGATTTTATGGGGTGAAGCTGTCGTATGGGACTTTTGCTATAGGGGCTGTGTATGGGGACTTTTCTATGGGACTGTGTATTGGACTTTTATGGGAGTGTGTAATGGAATTTCCTAATGGGCTGTGTATGGGACTTTCCTACGGGGGCGCTGTGTATGGGTACCTTGGTGAACTCTATGGGCTGTGTATTGGGACTTCTATGGGCATGTTGTAGGAGGACTTTCTATGGGCCGCTGTTGTATGGCGACTGTTCTATGGGTGCTTACTTATGGGCTCGTGTATGGGACGTTTCATGGGGCTGTGTAGGGACTTTCTAATGGGACTGTGTGTTGACTCTATGAGTGTATGGACTTTCTGGGATCGGTATGGACTCGGGGCTGTGTTGGGACTTTCTATGGGCTGTGTTGGGACTTTCCTATGAGGCTGCGGTCGATGGGCTTTATCTAGGGGCTGGGTAGGGAACTTTCTATGGACTGTGAATGGGAACTTTCTATGGGGGCTGTTATGGACTTTCTAGTGGGACTGTGTATGTGACTTTATGGGATGTGTGTTGGAATTTTCTATGGGGGTCGTGTATTGGATTTTTCTATGGGGCTTGTGTATGGATATATGCAGGTTGGTAATAAAGGCAATGTCCCCTCTCTAATTGATATAAGGCTTGTGGCTTCGATACTATAATCCCCCATTGATATGAATAGCCCTATATCAAATGTATGAGCTGCCACACAAGTTCTATTTCTCTCTGGTTGCTCCTATGCTGTTCCATAATAAAGTAGAATATAAGTAGTTGAGACTGCTAGAGCAAAACCGCAAAACACTTAGGGAATTGCAAACCAACGATAAGTGTATTTATTGTGCTACACACAACATGCTGTGCTTTGACATACCTTCTTCTCAAATGGTCTTTATTTTGGGGTTTTCTTTCGAATGATATCAAATCTATATCTACGTAATAGTCCTTCTATATCTGTTTGTAATCTCAGTTAGATCAAACTAGACTTAAAGTTTAGACTCTTGAAGAGACTTTTCTAGTACATCCCAATCTGGTTGTCTCAATGCGAATTGCAAGAATTGCAATTGAGAAAGATGGTTGAGGACTAGCAACAAAACATCGTTACAGATCCTCAAACTTAAGTCTAGTGTATTAACTGAAATACAACAATAAAACCCATGACCTGATGAATGAGAATCCTCACAGCTATTGCAAATCATTTTGAAGGAGAAACCCTCAACGGTTATGTAATATGACAAAGACAGCAAGCCTTATTAATAACTTAATGGTTTAAATAGCCTACACACTGGGTGATATTAAGTTCTGATATATCTACTTTGCAGAGCAAATGGGCTATCTATTTTGTAAGCACATGTTTTAAGAGCAGCGGTGTAAGGGTGTTAAAAAATGAAAGGCATTTAAACCAAGGGTGCCACGCAATGTGCATCCTTCCACAGATATGGGATTTTGTAGAAGCCGTTCCAGGGGACCTATGCTTGAGATGCGATTGGGTTGCCAATTTTAATTCGAAGTTGCAGAATCTAAAGGGCGAAATTCCAGGGCCCAGCAAATCTGATGGGAGTGCATATTGTCGCAGGGGACAGTAAACTGTTGGGTGGAAATATGGCAGACAAAGTGGAGAAGGAAGGTAGGTTTGTAAAGGTTACATGGGAAAGTAAGGGATAGAAGAGTAGGTAGGGTTGTTTCCCAGCTAGTCTGGCCCAATAAATTTGCCATCTTAGGTGAAGAAGCATAGAAGGATAGCTAAGGCGTAACATTTATGGAGCAGACTGATACCTTGAGCATCATTAAAGGGGAGAACCAAGTGCAAGAAAGTGTAGTGGTTATCACTGGGATAGATAGAGGAGTAAGGAACTAGGTTGTAAATAAGATAATGGGAGAGGAGGTGGGTAGCATTAAAGACAAGGGACCCGAAAGAAGGAAGCTGACTTCAGCGGTAGAGGGAACTATCACATACCAGTCTAATGACTTGTTCGGAGAATGGGAGAAGGTACACAGTATGTTAAAAAAGCAGCCGGAGCTTGACTGTGAGAGGTAACATATGGGTTTCTTGCATTCAATTTCACAAGTTTGCCGCAACACATTGATTTGTAATAATGATCAACTTTGCATAAATGTTCAGCTTAATTTTAGTAACTTTGCTTCCTGCATTAGACATACTGGGCCATATTTAAAAGCCGGATAGATCAGTGTGTCCCAATATAAAGACAAACAAAGCATCTTCCCAGTAGTTTGTAGCACAGGGTTTCATAGAGGATAGAGGATTTATCTGCATCTGTAGAACAATGTAAGGGAACTGACTAATCCAACCATCATTATATAGTGAGCAGAGTGAGTAGTGACATTATATATAGACAGTCATTTAGAACCTTCTATTGTGAGAATGTTTCATTAACTAAAAAAAAAAATCTACAACAGCAATTTAGTTATTCTAACTTTCAAGATTCTTATAGCTTGCTTATATCAGGGAATAACATCAATGTACACAAATAGTAAATCAACCTTCAGTGAGAATTTGGTCTTTATTTCACTACTAATGCTTGGAGCAGTGTTTATAAGGAACTGAAATATGGACAGTTTTGGAATCCTGTGTACAAAAATTACATCTTGGAAATGGAAAGGGTTCAGAGAGGGGCCACTAAAGTAATGTGGGGATCCAGACAAATGAACTAATTAGTTGCCGGATCATACAGGGAAGCCAGTCCCACAAAAATCTGAGAAGCCGCGCAGTAAGGGGACCCTGGTGATGTCAGAGGACTTCCTCTTCCACCACAGATTCCCCTAAGTCTTCCGCCAAGCTTCATTGGTGGTTCTGTGATGGTACTAAACTGCAATCTGCTTTTGGATCGCAGAGTGCAGTACCTGCTATAGCAAGCAGTCAGCATGTGACTGTTTGCTATAGTATTTGTGAATGGAGCTCAGAGTTCCATTGAATAAAGACATACATCCATCAAGTTCAACCTATTCCCTTTTTTTTAATCCTACCTAACAGTTGATCCAGAGGAAGGCAAAAAAAAAAATCTAAAAAGGGGGGGGGGGGGGGGGGGGGGGGGGGGGGAATTCCTTCCAGACTCCAAACGTCAATCAGACCTACAGTATATGTATTAATACCAGTAATTCTCAATATTTTTTAGTTTTAGAAACTTACCCAGGCCATTTTTAAAGCTATTCAATGAACTTGTCATTACCACATCTGCTGGAAGACAGTTCCACAGTTTCACCATTCTCACTGTAAAGAAACCTTTCCTAACCTAAAGAGATGAAACTACTTTTCTTCCAACCTTAAAGGATGTCCTTGAGTCCTATGATATGACCTATTAGTGAACAATGCACCAGAGAGTTTATTGTATGTCTCATTAATATATTTGTATATGGTTATATCCCCACGTAAACATCACTTCTCCAATGTAAACAGCCCTAACTTGTCTAATCTGCCTTCGTATTCAAGCCCCTCCATTCCCCTTATTAATTCAGTTACCCTTCTCTTAACTGCTTGTATTTCCAAGATGTTCCTTTTGTAAATGGGATTCCTCTATCCTCCATGGCACTCTCCAGGCCCTTCAGGCTGAGAGGCAGCCAATCAGGGGGTCCAGACCCCCGTTCCGGCAGCAAGAACAAAGCCAAAGGGGTCCAGACCACGTTCCAGCATCTAAAACAGAGCCAAAGGGGTCCAGACCCCGTTCCGGCAGCCAGAACAGAGCCAAAGGGGTCCAGACCCCCGTTCCGGTGGCCAGAACAGATCCAAAGGGGTCCAGAACCCTGTTCCAGCAGCAAGAACAAAGCCAAAGGGGTCCAGACCCCCGTTCCAGCAGCCAGAACAGAGCCAAAGGGGTCCAGACCCCCATTCGGGTAGCTAGTCAAAACCGTCCAGACCCCCGTTCCGGCAGCCAGAACAGAGCCAAAGGGGTCCACACCCCCGTTTTGGCAGCCAGAAAGCAGCCAAAAGCATCCATACCCCCTTTTCCGGCAGCCAGAACAGATCCAAAGGGGTCCAGATCCCCGTTCCGGCATCCAGAAATGTGCCAAAGGGGTCCAGACCCCCGTTTCGGCTGCCAGAAAGCAGCCAAAAGCATCCAGACCCCCGTTTCAGAAGCCAGAACAGAGCCAAAGGGATCCAGACCCCCATTCGGGCAGCTAGAACATAGTAAAAACCATCCAGACCCCCGTTCCGGCGGCCAGAACAGAGCCAAAGGGGTCCAGACCCCCGTTCCAGCAGCCAAAACAGAGCCAAAGGGGTCCAGACCCCCATTCGGGCAGCTAGAACATAGTAAAAACCATCCAGACCCCCGTTCCGGCGGCCAGAACAGAGCCAAAGGGGTCCAGACCCCCGTTCTGGCGGCCAGAACAGAGCCAAAGGGGTCCAGACCCCTGTTCCAGCAGCCAGAACAGAGCCAAAGGGGTCCAGACCCCCGTTCAGGCTGCCAGAACGGAGCCAAAGGGGTCCAGACCCCCGTTCCGGCAGCCAGAAAGGAGCCAAAGGGGTCCAGACCCCCGTTCCGGCTGCCAGAAAGCAGCCTAAAGCATCCAGACCCCCGTTCTAGCAGCCAGAACAGAGCCAAATAGGTCCAGACCCCCGTTCCGGCAGCCAGAAAGCAGCCAAAACCATACATACCCCCGTTCCAGCATCCAGAACATAGCCAAAGGGGTCCAGACCCCCGTTCCGGCAGCCAGAAAGGAGCCAAAAGTATCCAGACCCCTGTTCTGGCTGCCAGAACAGAGCCAAACGGGTCGGCCAGAACAGAGCCAAAGGGGTCCAGACCCCTGTTCCAGCAGCCAGAACAGAGCCAAAGGGGTCCAGACCCCCGTTCCGGCTGCCAGAAAGCAGCCAAAAGCATCCAGACCCCTGTTCAAGCAGCCAGAACAGAACCAAAGGGGTCCAGACCCCCGTTCCGGCAGCCAAAAAGGAGCCAAAGGGGTCCAGACCCCCATTCCGGGCAGCTAGAACAGAGCCAAAACCATCCAGACCCCCGTTCTGGCGGCCAGAACAGAGCCAAAGAGGTCCAGATCCCTGTTCCGGCAGCCAGAACATAGCCAAAGGGGTCCAGACCCTCGTTACGGCAGCTAGAACAGAAACAAAGGGGTCCAGACCCCCATTCCGGTAGCTAGAACACAGCCAAAACCATCCAGACCCCCTGTTCCGGCGGCCAGAACAGATCCAAAGGGGTCCAGATCCATGTTCAGCAGCCAGAAACAGAGCCAAAGGGGTCCAGACCCCCGTTCCGGCAGCCAGAAAGGAGCCAAAAGTATCCAGACCCCTGTTCCGGCTGCCAGAACAGAGCCAAACGGGTCCAGACCCCCATTCCGGCAGCTAGAACATAGCCAAAACCATCCAGACCCCCGTTCCGGCGGCCAGAACAGAGCCAAAGGGGTCCAGATCCCTGTTCCAGCAGCCAGAACAGAGCCAAAGGGGTCCAGACCCCTGTTCCGGCAGCCAAAAGCATCCAGACCCCCCGTTCCAGCAGCCAGAACAGAGGCAAAGGGGTCCAGACCCCCATTCCGGCAGCTAGAACATAGGTCAACCATCCAGACCCCCTTTCGGCATCCAAAACAGAGCCAAAGGGGTCCAGACCCCCGTTCCGGCAGCCAGAACAGAGCCAAAGGGGTCCAGACTCCCATTCCAGCAGCTAGAACACAGCCAAAACCATCCAAACCCCCGTTCCGGCGGCCAGAACCAAGCCAAAGGGGTCCAGATCCCTGTTCCGGCATCCAGAACCAAGCCAAAGGGGTCCAGACTCACGTTCCGGCAGCCAGAACAGAGCCAAAGGGGTCCAGAACCCCGTTCCAGCAGCAAGAACAAATCCAAAGGGGTCCAGACCCCCGTTCCAGCAGCCAGAACAGAGCCAAAGGGGTCCAGACCCCTATTCTGGCAGCTAGAACATAGTCAAAACCATCCAGGCCCCCGTTCCGGTGGCGAGAACAGAGCCAAAGGGGTCCAGACCCCTGTTCTAGCAGCCAGAACAGAGCCAAAGGGGTCCAGACCCCCGTTCCGGCAGCAAGAACAGAGCCAAATGGGTCCAGACCCCTGTTTCGGCAGCCAGAAAGCAGCCAAAGAGGTCCAGACCCCCATTCCGGCAGCTAGAACATAGTCAAAACCATCCAGACCCCCGTTCCGGCAGCCAGAACAGAGCCAAAGTGGTCCAGACTCCCATTCCAGCAGCTAGAACACAGCCAAAACAATCCAAACCCCCGTTACGGCGGCCAGAACCAAGCCAAAGGGGTCCAGATCCCTGTTCCGGCATCCAGAACCAAGCCAAAGGGGTCCAGACTCACGTCCCGGCAGCCAGAACAGAGCCAAAGGGGTCCAGAACCCCGTTCCAGCAGCAAGAACAAATCCAAAGGGGTCCAGACCCCCGTTCCAGCAGCAATATCAGGTGGTTCAATACTTACAAGACACATGCTGTTCTATTATAAACATCTCCTGGAAATCTGTACGGAACGGTGAAGGAATTTACTGTTACACCCCTCCTATATATTATAATCTCCATCCTGGATATATTCCATATCACCTGTAACAATTTCATCATTTTCAGATTACAGGCAGGGTTTTGTGGAGAGAAAATTAGTTTTGTTAGGTATGTACTCACGCCAGATATATTAACATAAGGAATGGATTCATTTTAGACAGGATCCTCAGTAATTGCACACACAGATAGATCAGTGTGTCCCAATATAAGACAAACAAAGCATCTTCCCAGTAGTTTTGTACACAGGGTTTCATAGTAGGATAGAGGATGTTTATCTGCAATCTGTAGAACATGTAAGAACTGACTAATCCCACCACATATATAGTGAGCAGAGTGAGTAGTGACATTATATTATAGACAGTCATTTAGAACCTCTATTGTGAGAATGTTTTCATTAAATAAAAAAAAAATCTACAACAGCAATTTTAGTTATCTAACTTCAAGATTCTTATAGCTGCTTATATCAGGGAATAACATCAATGTACACAAATAGTAAATCAACTTCAGTGAGAATTTGGTCTTATTTCACTACTAAGCTTGAGCAGTGTTTATAAGAACTGAAATATGGACAGTTTTGGAATCCTGTGTACAAAAATTACATCTTGGAAATGGAAAGGGTTCAGAGGAGGGGGCCACTAAGTAATGTGGGGATCCAGACAAATGAACTAATGAGGTGCCGGATCATCAGGGAAGCCAGTCCCACAAAAATCGGAGAAGCCGCCAGTAAGGGGACCCTGGTGATGTCAAGGACTTCCTCTTCCACCACAGATCCCCTAAGTCTCCGCCAAGCTTCATTGGTGGTTCTGTGATGGTACTAAACTGCAATCTTGCTTTGGATCGCAGAGTGCAGTACCTGCTATGCAAGCAGTCAGCATGTGACTGTTTGCTAAAGTATTTGTGAATGGAGCTCAGAGTTCCATTGAATAAAGACATACACTCCTCAAGTTCAACCTATTCCTTTTTTTTAATCCTACCTAACAGTTGATCCAGAGGAAGGCAAAAAAAAAAATCTAAAAAGGGGGGATGGGGGGGTGGGGGGGGGGGAATTCCTTCCAGACTCCAAACGTCAATCACTAAGTATATGTATTAATACCAGTAATTCTCAATATTTTTAGTTTTAGAAACTTACCCAGGCCTTTTTAAGCTATCAATGAACTTGCATCCACCACATCGCTGGAAGACAGTTCCACAGTTTCACCATTCTCACGTAAAGAAACCTTTCCTAACCTAAGAGATGAAACTACTTTTCTTCAACCTTAAAGGATGTCCTGTGAGTCCTATGATATGACCTATTAGTGAACAATGCACCAGAGAGTTTATTGTATGTCTCATTAATATATTTGTATATGGTTATTCCCCACGTAAACATCACTTCTCCAATGTAAACAGCCCTAACTTGTCTAATCTGCTTCGTATTCAAGCCCCTCCATTCCCCTTATTAATTCAGGTACCCTTCTCTTAACTGCTTGTATTTCAAGATGTTCCTTTGTAAATGGGATCCTCTATCCTCCATGGCACTCTCCAGGCCCTTCAGGCTGAGAGGCAGCCAATCAGGGGGTCCAGACCCCGTTCCGGCAGCAAGAACAAAGCCAAAGGGGTCCAGACCACGTTCCAATCATCTAAAACAGAGCCAAAGGGGTCCAGACCCCTTCCGGCAGCCAAACAGAGCCAAAGGGGTCCAGACCCCCGTTCCGGTGGCCAAACAGATCCAAAGGGTCCAGAACCCTGTTCCAGCCAAGAACAAAGCCAAAGGGGTCCAGACCCCGTTCCAGCAGCCAGAACAGAGCCAAAGGGGTCCAGACCCCCTTCGGGTAGCTAGTCAAAACCGTCCAGACCCCCGTTCGGCAGCCAGACAGAGCCAAAGGGGTCCACACCCCCGTTTTGGCAGCCAGAAACAGCCAAAAGCATCCATACCCCCTTTTCCGGCAGCCAGAAACAGATCCAAAGGGGTCCAGATCCCCGTTCCGGCATCCAGAAATGTGCCAAGACGGGGTCCAGACCCCGTTTCGGCTGCCAGAAAGCAGCCAAAGCATCCAGACCCCCGTTTCAGAAGCCAGAACAGAGCCAAAGGATCCAGACCCCATTCGGGCGCTAGAACATAGTAAAAACCATCCAGACCCCCGTTCCGGCGGCCAGAACAGAGCCAAGGGGTCCAGACCCCCGTTCCAGCAGCCAAAACAGAGCCAAAGGGGTCCAGACCCCATTCGGCAGCCTAGAACATAGTAAAAACCACTCCAGACCCCCGTTCCGGCCCAGAACAGACCAAAGGGGTCCAGACCCCGTTCTGGCGGCCAGAACAGAGCCAAAGGGGTCCAGACCCCTGTTCCCAGCAGCCAGAACAGAGCCAAAGGGGTCCAGACCCCCTTAGGCTGCCAGAACGGAGCCAAAGGGGTCCAGACCCCCGTTCCGGCAGCCAGAAAGGAGCCAAAGGGGTTCCAGACCCCCGTTCCGGCTGCCAGAAAGCAGCCTAAAGCATCCAGACCCCCGTTTCTAGCAGCCGAACAGAGCCAAATAGGTCCAGACCCCCGTTCCGGCCAGCCAAAAGCGCCAAAACCATACATACCCCCGTTCCAGCATCCAGAACATAGCCAAAGGGGTCCAGACCCCGTTCCGGCAGCCAGAAAGGAGCCAAAGTATCCAGACCCCTGTTCTGGCTGCCAGAACAGAGCCAAACGGTCGGCCAGAACAGAGCCAAAGGGGTCCAGACCCCTGTTCCACACAGCCAGAACAGCAGCCAAAGGGGTCCAGACCCCCGTTCCGGCTGCCAGAAAGCCCAAAAGCATCCAGACCCCTGTTCAAGCAGCCAGAACAAAACCAAAGGGGTCCAGACCCCCGTTCCGGCAGCCAAAAAGGAGCCAAAGGGGTCCAGACCCCCATTCCGGGCATCTAGAACAGAGCCAAAAAACCATCCAGACCCCCGTTCTGGCGGCCAGAACGAGCCAAAGAGGTCCAGATCCCTGTTCCGGCGCAGCAGACTAGCCAAAGAGGGGTCCAGACCCTCGTTACGGCAGCTAGAAACAGAAAAAAGGGGTCCAGACCCCCATTCCGGTAGCTAGAACACAGCCAAAACCATCCAGACCCCTGTTCCGGCGGCCAGAACAGATCCAAAGGGGTCCAGACCCCCGTTCCGGCAGCCAGAAAGGAGCCAAAAGTATCCAGACCCCTGTTCGGCTGCCAGAACAGAGCCAAACGGGTCCAGACCCCCATTCCGGCAGCTAGACAATAGCCAAAACCATCCAGACCCCCGTTCCGGCGGCCAGAACAGAGCCAAAGGGGTCCAGATCCCTGTTCCACGCCAGAACAGAGCCAAAGGGGTCCAGACCCCTGTTTCGGCAGCCAAAAGCACCAGACCCCCCGTTCCAGCAGCCAGAACAGAGGCAAAGGGGTCCAGACCCCCATTCCGCGCCAGCTAGAACATAGTCAAACCATCCAGACCCCCGTTCCGGCATCCAAAACAGAGCCAAGGGGTCCAGACCCCCGTTCCGGCAGCCAGAACAGAGCCAAAGGGGTCCAGACTCCCATTCCAGCAGCTAGAACACAGCCAAAACCATCCAAACCCCCGTTCCGGCGGCCAGAACCAAGCCAAAGGGGTCCAGATCCCTGTTCCGGCATCCAGAACCAAGCCAAAGGGGTCCAGACTCACTTCCGGCAGCCAGAACAGAGCCAAAGGGGTCCAGAACCCCGTTCCAGCAGCAAGAACAAATCCAAAGGGGTCCAGACCCCCGTTCCAAGCAGCCAGAACAGAGCCAAAGGGGTCCAGACCCTATTCTGGCAGCTAGAACATAGTCAAAACCATCCAGGCCCCCAGCCCCGTTCCGGTGGCGAGAACAGAGCCAAAGGGGTCCAGACCCCTGTTCTAGCAGCCAGAACAGACCAAAGGGGTCCAGACCCCCGTTCCGGCAGCAAGAACAGAGCCAAATGGGTCCAGACCCCCTGTTTCGGCAGCCAGAAAGCAGCCAAAGAGGTCCAGACCCCCATTCCGGCAGCTAGAAACATAGTCAAAAACCATCCAGACCCCCGTTCCGGCAGCCAGAACAGAGCCAAAGTGGTCCAGACCTACCCATTCAGCAGCTAGAACACAGCCAAAACAATCCAAACCACCCCGTTACGGCGGCCGAACCGAGCCAAAGGGGTCCATACCCTGTTCCGGCATCCAGAACCAAGCCAAAGGGGTCCAGACTCACGTCGCCGCAGCCAGAACAGAGCCAAAGGGTCCAGAACCCCGTTCCAGCAGGGACCCTGGGTCTTGGGACACTAAGAGGGAACTGTGGCCTTGGGACTGGAGGATGGAGGCTTCTAGGCCTGTTATTGTAACAGGCTTAAGTCTAGTAATAATCATAAATTAACAATCGTTAAACTGATTGGAAATTAAGATTCTTATAAATATAGCCCACTGCACTAATATGATCATTTGTTTCCAAAATATAATGAATTTATGGACAAGTCGTTTATAAGGCCTCATTTGGAATAGCAGTGCAATTTGGGAATCTTGAGTACAAAAATGACATCTTAGAAATGGAAAGGGTTCATAGAAGGGCAACTAAATTAATAAAGGGATTGGAGGGGGAGCATTGAATATGAAGACAATTTGATTAGTTCCAATTATGTACAAGAGAAAAGGCCGCTTGCATGGGGGATATGAGTACTGTGTATAAATACATTAACGGGCCATACAATAAACTATCTGGGGCATTGTCACCAATGAAACAGTCACAGGACACAAGGACATCCCTTAAGACTTGAAGAAAAAAGGTTTAGGCTCAAGTTCAGAAAGGTGAAAGGATTTTTTTCCCTTCATAATTATGGAATGTTTTTTTTTTTTTTTTGCCCTCCTCTAGATTAATAGTTAGCAGCAAGAAATGAGATTATTGCTGAATTAGGTTGGAACAGGTGGACCTATGTCTTATTCGGACCTTAAATACTATAAGATCTATTAGTACTTGACAGACACCGAAACGCGTCAGGTTGCTCTGTGTTCGCCGTTCTTTTTATATTACACAATAAGCTTGATTTTATCCACTGGAATCATGCTGCGATGCTGTAGTAATGTGGCAGAGCTTTCTCTCATACTATGTATCTGTATACTACTAAACAAGCTCTAAACTATGCATGCTGCTGGCCCTCCCTATTGATTTTGATACGGGGGATGCCAGTCTTTATCCATTATATGATATACCAGTATGTCTTTGTGTATGAGTTTATTGGGATGTGTATGGGGCTCCACATTTAAAGTAGGGATCATTTTGTACATATATTGCATAGAGATTTATTGTCGTGTTTTATAATATTTCATGTGTAATAAAGATTTATGAGTTTGGGTGGTATAACTTGATGGATTTTATCTGTAACTCAAATGGTATAGTATAGGAGTTATAGTGGGTGTATTTGGCATCTCTGGGACATCCTTTTTTTTGTTGGACGAGGGAGTGTACACGTGGATATCACTGGGGTAGAAATAGGAGTAAAGAATCAGGGTGTAGATAAGATAATAGGGAAGGAAGACAGGGTGGGTATGTGAAGAAGAGGAATGTACATTCAAAATATAAATAAATTAAACAATTAAGTAAAATGTTATTACAAATGCAGTCTAGCTGGAAAATTGAAAGAATTAGAAAAATAGCTTAAAAGAAAAGTATGATGTCATTGGAATGGCGGGGTGTATACATGATACAAGCAATATGGGGGAGCTGTGCACAGGAAAGCAGGAAGGTGGGAAATGCATTGGTAGGTATCTGTTACTAGAGATGGTGCGAACTATTGAAAGTTCGGTCCGTTTTCGAACTTTCGAACTATTGTAAAAGTTCGAAAGTTCGAAAAGGAGACCCATTAAAGTCTATGGGAGGCAAATAGTTCGAAAAGTTCGAGTCAAATCAACTTAAAATATCAATGGTAACTTAATGTAAATGGCTGTGGGCCTGGGAAATGGTCTGGGAGCATGTTCATATCCAGACGTGTAAAATCGATTTACTCTCACGCGCGCTACTTTCGAGCTTTCACGTTCGAACGTTCGAGGTAACATGGCATTTTACTCGCAGATTCGATTACTCGGTATAGGTCGTATGGGACATTTAACTGCCGGGATTCGAACTCGAACGTTCGAACATTCGATAAATCATCGAAAAGTCCGGGAAATATCGAAAGTCCACGTCCGAGAGAGTCGAGAAGTCGGGTCCGTCGAACTCGAACAGTTCGGCTCGAACTCGGGTTCGAGTTCGAGTTCTATGCCATCCCTATCTGTTACAAGCCACCAAATCTAGTCAAAAGAGGAAGGAAATGTACCTACAATTCAGATGGCAAAGGTGGCAAATTTTTGAGTATATTCCATATTCAATTACCCTGACATTGGGAAGGGGAAGGCCAACACCTCCAAAGATATGAAGTTTACTACATGAGTATTTTCTTTAATGATTGTGGACGTTCCTACAAGAAAGTAACTTTGTTGGATCTGGTAATCTATACTAATAAAAGGCAAAGCCCTCACTCACTCACTTCACTCATCACTAATTCTCAACTTGCCGTGGAGGCAGACGGCTTGAAATTTGCAGGCTCATTCATTGCACCTTACTACAAAAGTTAAGCAATGTTTATTTTGAAATTCCCCTGTAACGCCCTCACTCACTCACTCACTCATCACTTAATCTCACCAACTGCCGTGGAGGCAGACGGCTTAAATTGGCCGGCTCATTCATTGCACCTTACTTACAAAAGTAAGCAGGTTTCGTTTGAAAAGGCAAACCCTCACTCACTCACCACTATCACTAAATCATCACTAATTTCCAAACTGCAATGGAGGGCAGACGGCTTAAATTGGCGGCTCAATCATTGCACTTACTTACAAAAAGTAAGCAGGTTTTGTTTCGAAAGCAAGCCCTCATTCACTCACTCACTCAACATCAACTAAACTCATCACTAATTCTCCAATTGCCGTGGAGGCAGACGGCTTAAATTTGGCAGGCTGATTCATTGCACCTTACTTACAAAAGTTAAGCAGTTTCATTTCGAAAAGGCGAATCCTCACTCACCACTCACTCACTCATCACACTAATTCTCCAACTTGCGCCCTCACTCACTCACTCACTCATCACTAACTCATCACTAATTCTCAACTGCCGTGGGGGCAGACGGCTTTTAATTTTTGGCAGCGCATTCATTGCACCTTACTTACAAAAAGTTAAGCAGGTTTCGTTTCGAAAAGGCCAAAGCCCTCACTCACTCACTATCACTAATTATCCAAATTGCCTCACTCATCACTAATTCTCCAACTGCCGTGGAGGCAGACGGCTTAAATTGGCAGGCTCATTCATTGCACCTTACTTACAAAAGTAAGAGGTTTTGTTTCGAAAGGCAAAGCCCTCACTCCTCATCATCACTAACTTCACTATTCTCCAACTGCCGTGGAGGCAGACGGCTTAAATTTGGCAGGACTCATTATATGCACCTACGTACAAAAGCTCGAAGCAGAGTTTCGTTTCGAAAAGGCAAAGCCCTCACTCACTCACTCACTCATTCACTCATCACTAATCATCAATAATTCTCCACTTGCCGTGGAGGCAGACGGCTTAAATTTGGCAGGCTCATTCATTGCACCTTACTTACACAAGTTAAGCAGGTTCGTTTTGAAAAGGCAAAGCCCTCACTCACCCACTCATCACTAACTCATCACTAATTTCCTCCAACTTGCCTTGAGCAGAAGGCTTAAATTTGGCAGGCTCATCATTGCCACCTTACTTACAAAAGTAAGCAGGTTTGTTTGTTCGAAAAGGCAAAGCCCTCACTCACTCACTCACCACTCCTCACTAATTCTCCAACTTGCCACACTCATCACTAATTCTCCAACTTGCCGTGCAGGCAGACGGCTTAATTTGGCAGGCCATCATTGCACCTTACTACAAAAGTTAAGCAGGTTTTGTTCGAAAAGGCAAAGCCCTCACTCACTCACTCACTTATCACTAATTCTCCAACTTGCCTCACTCACCACTATTCTCAACTTGCGTGGGAGGCCGACGGCTTAAATTGGCAGGCTCATTCATTGCACCTTACTTACAAAAGTTAAGCATGTTTGTTTCGAAAAGGAAAAGCCCCTACCTCACTCACTCACTCACCACTAATTCTCCAACTTGCCGTGGGAGCAGACGGCTAAATTGGCAGGCACCATTCCATTGCACCTTACTTACAAAAGTTAAGCAGGTTTCGTTTCGATACTAATACAAGGCAAAGCCCTCACTCACTCACTCACTCACCACTAATTCTCCACTTGCTGTGGAGGCAGATGGCTTAAATTTGGCAGGCTTATTCATTGCGCCTTACTACAAAGTTAAGCAGTTTCGTTTCGAAAAGGCAAAGACCTCACTCACTCAACTCACTCCATCATAATTCTCCAACTTGCTGTGGAGGCAGACGGCTTAAAATTTGGCGAGGCTCATTCATTGCACCTTACTTACAAAGTAGGCAGGTTTCGTTTCAAAAAGGAAAAAGCCCTCACTCACTAACTCACTCACACTAATTCTCCAAATTGCCGTGGAGGCACACGGCTTAATTTGGCAGGCTCATTCATTGCACTTACTTACAAAAGTTAAGCAGGTTTCGTTTGAAATTCCACCTGTAACGGGAGTATCTGACATTGCACTTGTAAGGTGAGTATCTGACATTGCACAGAATGGTTGGTCCATTTCAACCAATTGGTGAGCATATATCCTTAACCAGTAAAAGGTTAACAAAATGTTTTTTTAGGGGGGGGGGTGAATAGAATTTTGAACTCCAGCACACTATGGCTGGACCCATTGTACCAAAAAATTCAGGTGTGTGGCGGGACTGGCTGAGGTATAAGGGAAGGGTTTGGAGGGTGGACAGAGAGGAATAGTGGGGGTATTGGGGGCAGACAGGGAGGGGTGGTGGGGGTTATTTTCACCAAAATTTCGTAGTTCAATAAAAAATATAATATTAAATTAGAGTTAATGAGTGTTGCATTATCGTAAAGCTTATTGAATTGTCTTTCTTTAATATATCAAGTGCCGAGTGATTACAGCAATCTTGATACATTATTGCTTTCTTACTAAAAACGTTATTTCAATACATCTCCGCTGCGAAGCGCGGGTATTTTGCTAGTGAATAATAAAAGCTGTAATGAGAATTGCAAGAAAGCATTTAAACAAGCTAAAATAGAACATGAAGTATGGATAGCTGAACAAAGCAAGACCAACCCTAAATTGTTTTTTAAAGAGGAACTGTGGTCCAAAAACAACTTTAGGTAATTTGATAGGAATTGCTCTCCTGAGAGTTTTTGCAATTTATTTCCATTGTTTATTTTACATAGTTTTGAAGTTATTTACATTTTTGTGTGTGATATGGCAGCAGCATCACCAGGTCCCCTGCACTTCCTGCTTCCTGCTCTGAAACCTGTCAGTCAATCTGCCGCGTCTCCTCCCCTTTGCAGCCCCCCTGGTCCCTCCCACTCGTGGACTCCATGGTCCCTCCAGTTGCAAGCCCCCTTGGCCCATTCCCTTACAGCTCCATGTGGCCCCGCCCACTTGTGGGTGTCATGGCTACGCCCACTAGTGGGTGCCGTGGCCCCGCCCGCTCACGGGTGCCTAAGCCCCACCCGCTCACAGGTGCTGTGGGCCACTCTAAATTCCCACACACTGAGGGAGTCTGAGGCTGTGCTCGCCAGCGGCACTGTGCAGGAGAAGCCTTAGGAATGTCACATGTCAGCCTCCCACCCATTAACTTTCTGGTCAGTCATTTCTTTATATCTTGGGCTGTGGAGCATGTAGAGAGGTGGTTGATGGCTCATTTTAAAGGTAGGAAACTGGTCTTTCATTTAAACTCAACTTGTTTGGATACCACAGTTCCCCTTTAACAAATGCCCAGGTGCTGTCCAGACGATCAATAAAATAAATAATATGGAAATATATGGAGCTCTCCTGGGTCTTTCCAACAAACAAATTTATTTCAATGTGCAAAGTGTGAGCAATGTTTCAGTCCTTTATTAAGCTTGATAAAGGTCTCAGATAATAGACTGAAATGTTGCCCATGTTTCGCACATTGAAATAAATTTGTTTGTTGGAAAGACCCAGGAGTGGTCCATATAATTATTTATTATAAATATATAGTGAGACACTGGCTGGCAAAGTAGTGGATAGAGTATGTATCTCGCCTAGGTTTCTCTCCTATACATGGTGAGAGGCTCCGGGGTTTGTAATTAGTGGACAGTGTATGTTTCCTGGATTATTCAATGTGTGTTCTGGGTTCTGGAGTCTGGAGGCTTTGCAGAGCTTTGGTTGGGAAGAAGCCTCCGGTCCAAGGCCTACTTCTAATTTTGCAGCCAGTATTAGCCCAGCTGCCTTAGTGCTGGGGAGGGGTTGTGTAATGGTTTCCTGGTACTGCTGGAGGGGAGGTACCTGGGAGACTGATTAATGTAAGAGGAAGTATGAGTCCAGGAGACTGTACAGGAACGGACACAATGCAGGAGCTGGATACAGGAATAATGTTAAGGGAGTTGTAACTGAAATAATGCTGAAGCTGTAACTGTAACAATGCAGGAGTAGAAACTGGAACAATGGTGAGGCGGAACTGTAACAATGCAAGAGTAGAAACTGGAACAATGGTGAGGCGGAACTGGAACAATGCAGGAGTAGAAACTGGAACAATGGTGAGGCAAAACTGTAACAATGCAGGAGTCGTAACTGGAACAATGGTGAGGTGGAACTGGAACAATGCAGGAGTAGAAACTGGAACAATGGTGAGGCAAAACTGTAACAATGCAGGAGTGGTAACTGGAACAATGGTGAGGCGGAACTGGGAAACAATGCAGGAGTTGGTAACTGGAACAATGGTGAGGCAAAACTGTAAACAATGCAGGAGTGGTAACTGGAACAATGGTGAGGCGGAACTGTAACAATGCAGGAGTTGTAACTGGAACAATGGTGAGGCGGAACTGGAACAATGCAGGAGTTGTAACTGGAACAATGGTGAGGCAAAACTGTAACAATGCAGGAGTCGTAACTGGAAAACAATGGTGAGGCGGAACTGTAACAATGCAGGAGTTGTAACTGGAACAGAGTGGTGAGGCGGAACTTGTAACAATGCAGGAGTGGTACTGGAACAATGGTGAGGCGGAAATTAACAATGCAGCAGTTGTAACTGTAACAATAGTGAGGCAAAACTGTAACAATGCAGGAGTGGTGTAACTGGAACAATGGTGAGGCGGAACTGTAACAATGCAGCAGTTGTAACTGGAACAACTAGTGAGGCAAAACTGTAACAATGCAGGAGTTGTACCTGGAACAATGGTGAGGTGGAACTGTAACAATGCAGGAGTTGTAACTGGAACAATAGTGAGGCAAAACTGTAACAATGCAGGAGTGTACTGGAACATGGTGAGCGGAACTGTAACAATGCAGGAGTTGTAACTGGAACAATGGTGAGGCTGAACTGTAACAATGCAGGAAGTGGGAACTGGAACAATGGTGAGGCTGAACTGTAACAATGCAGGAGTGGTAACTGGAACAATGGTGAGGCGGAACTGTAACAATGCAGGAGTTGTAACTGGAACAATGGTGGAGGATGAACTGTAACAATGCAGGAGTGGAATAGGTAAATGGAATGATGGAAGCTTGAAAACAGTAACAACGCTGAAGACAGGAAAGCTCAGGAGGGCTGAGAAACCTGTGAGCCCACGGACACTAAAAACAACGACAATCGGGCGTCCGTTGAAGGGAGGAGGACTATTTGACATCGGGGCGGGAGAGCAGGTGAGTTCCCTTACAGGGGTGGTGGTGTTGTTGAAAACCCTTAATGAAGGTATTTATTGTTTATTCCTAGGTTGGAAAGACTTTTGTTTAACTCAGTGGATTGTTGCTGAAAGAAGAATCCTCTGTTATGTTTCCCTTGTTTTTACACAAGAAACTGGTACTGTTAATAAACCCGGGCAACCCCCTATTTTGGAACCAATGGTACCAACATGGAGGGCAGTAACCCGCACACAATATATATATATATATCAGAAGTAAGAGGGGTATAAGGGAGCTTCAATTTAGAATGGAATTAGAGGGTGGGAATCTCTCATATGTTGGTGATCTAGTCTCCAAATAAATATCCATTTAGCTCCTGTTTAATAGGAGGGTTACTCGATCCCCTCCCCGGATGGTAAAGATACTCGGTGAATACCCTGTAACGGAGCATAATTGCTCTATTGCATTTGATGAAGTGTCTTGCAATGGGAACTAGTTAAATCATGTTTCCTTATAGAGCAAATCTGCTTTTGTAGGCGACATCTCAAACAACACACACTGCAGGCGACATTTGTATTTGACACTTACGGCAGGTAATAAGGTATATAACAAACTTGGTGTTACAATTGATTCCTTAATGGTATACACCTTACCTTAGCAGGGCTACTGTCTTTACAAAAGCCCAGACTGCTCTTTTAGACTCCCGCATTTGAAGTTCCCAATATGATTTTAATGGGAGTTAGGCTGTTCCAAGGGTTGAGGCGAAAGAGGTCACCATATTAAATGGGAAGATTTCTCTTAATTATACTTTATCGTGGTAATTCTGAGGACTAAAAATAGAAAAGGCAATTGGAGACTCGTCCCACTTGTGGGTTACTCAGTTCCCCATTTTGCACAATGCAAGGGATTGGGGGTGCGTCAGAGAAATGGCAGAGACTGGCAGAGGCGCTGGATCGATCTACGGTAAGTTCTGTATGTTTTACTGAGAAAAGGGAGGTAAGACATAGCTGGCTTTACCTTCCGTTTTCAGTTAAAACAGTAAAAAGAAATGTTAAAAAATAGCTGGACATACCCTTTCTAGTCTATAAGCTTAGATGAGGAGTTTTTAGAGAATCTCAACATTTCACCAGAAGGTGAGTTACTCCCACTAACCAACGCACAGGTTGGCATACATAGAGGAAATTAATAAAATAAGATACGCAGTATGTACTACTGTGTGGGATTGGGCCATTCACTAGTTCCTCTTCACTTCTTAATATATTTTGATTTAAAAGGACTGTAATACTCCTAAACCTCTCCCTCATTTTACAAGTACTCAGGATAAGGACCTGAAAAGCTTGTACACTTCCTTCTCAGCAATATTACCAAAAGACCATCGTGGTCTGTCTTCAGACCTATGGGCCTATGTAATAAAATCAGTGTATCTTCCATTGAAAGCTAACATCTGATGGTTGGGACAAAATTAGCAATAGAGATGTCCGAACTTCGCAAATCGGTCCGCTCGAGGATCCGCGATTTTCGAAAAATTCGAAAATACGTATTTATGAAAATAAGAGAAATCCTTGCATTTTCGAAATTACGTGTTTTTCTCGTATTTTCGAAATTTTCGAAAATATGCGAAAACCCGTAATTTCGAAAATTTTCGAAAATATGAAAAATCCACGAACGGAGTTCGGAAGCGGAAAATCCGGAAAAATCCTCCGTTCGCAAACGGGATAAATCCGCGCCATCTCTAATTAGCACCATTTTTAACAATAAGAACTTTTATTACATAGGCTGTAATCGTGTCTTCCCCATTGGCCAGATCACGGACAGATGGAAATGTGGACAAACACCAGAGGGAATCTTTCAGTAAGTATTACTGGAGATGTAAAGTGTACCCAGGGTAGAGCAGTTCAGGCCTCACCCTGGGTACTTTACATAGTGAGAGGGAGAGGATTCAGCGAGGTAAGAATAATTATCCTTTAACTTCTTAATTCTAAAAACAAACATCTTGAGTTAATTTGAATTACTAAATATCTATTCGCTAACCAATTTGTTGTAACCCCTCCAATCAAGATTGCTACTAGGCCCAACTATTGAATATTTAATCATCAAACCAAAGGGCTTTTTCTCTCGAACCTGTGTGGACCCTCTTGCTGAGCACACCTGCAGGTCTGGAACGTTTACTCCTGTCATCCTTTTAGTAGCCATACCTGTATTCAACAAGCTTTATTAGGACTCTACTCTGCCTAGTCCCCTGCAGGTCTAAATTTTATCTACACTGTGACCTTTTAGGAATGTGACAACTTCAGCAAGCATTTTATGGTTGGTTTGCCCCCACTGCGCTGCGAGTCTCTATCTATCTATCTATCTCTCTCTCTATCTATCTCCCTCCTCTCATCCCGAGCGAGCGAGCGAGGTCCGGCGGCCGATGAGCGAGCAGGAGGACGAGCGAGCTGGAGGAGCGCGACGAGCGAGCGACGACGTGCAGAGAGCAGCAGGAGGGCGAGAAGCAAGCGAGCGACAAGCAGCAGAGCAGCGAGAGGAGCGAGCGGCGAGAGCGATCGAGAGGGACGAGCGAGCAAGCGAGCAGGAAGCGAGCGTAGCAAGCGACGCGAGCAGCGAGCAGGCAGCCGAGGAGAGCGAGCGAGCGAGCGAGCGAGCGAGCAGCGAGCGAACGGAGCGAGCGAGCGAGCGAGCGAGGAGCGAGCGAGCGAGCGAGCACGCGAGAGAGCGAGGAGAGCGAGCAAGCGAGCGAGAGAGCGAGCGAGCAGGCAGCGACGAAGCGAGCCAGCGAGCGAGCGAGCGAGCGAGCGAGTAGCGAGCGAGCGAGCGAGCGAGAGGAGCGAGCGAGCGAGCGAGCAGCGGCGAGAGAGGAGCTGAGCGAGCGAGCGAGAGCGGCAGCGAGCGAGCGAGCGAGCAGCGAGGCGAGCAGGAGCGAGGAGCAGCGAGCCAAAACAGGCAGAGCACCATCCATCCGAGCGAGCGAGGCAGCAGGAGCGAGCGAGGCGAGCGAGTCGAGCGAGCGAGCAGCGACGAGCGAGCGAGCGAGCAGCGAGCAGCGAGCGAGCGAGCAGCGAACGCGGCGAGCCAAGCGAGCGAGAGAGCGAGCAAGCGAGCCAGCGAGCGAAGCGAGCAGCGAGCGAGCAGCGAGACGAGCGAGCGCGAGCGAGCGAGCGAGCGAGCGAGAGAGCGAGCGAGCAGCGAGCGAGCGAGGCGAGCGAGCTGAGCGAGGAGAGCGAGCGAGCGAGCGAGCGAGCGAGCGAGCGAGCGAGCGAGCGAGCGAGCGTAGCACGAGCGAGGCGAAGCGAGCGAGAGCGAGCGAGCGAGGCAGCGAGCGAGCAGCGAGCGAGCGAGCGACAGCAGCGAGCGAGCGAGCGAGCGAGCGACGAGCGAGCGAGCGAGGCGAGCGAGCAGAAGGCGAGCGAGAGAGAGCGAAGCGAGAGCGAGCGAGCGAGCGAGCGAGCAAGCGAGCGAGCGAGCGAGCGAGCAGCGAGACACAGCGAGGAGAAGAGCGAGCGAGAGAGCGGAGAGGCGAGCGAGCGAGCGAGAGCGAGCGGAGCGAGCGAGCGACGACGAGCGAGCGAGCGAGCGGAGCGAGCGAGCGAGCGAGCGAGCGCGAGCGAGCGAGCGAGCAGAGCATCAGCGAGCACGATAGCAGGAGGAGTGCTAGCGAGCTATCCTATATCTATCGATCAATCGATCTAGACAATCAGCGAGAGCGAGCAGCGATCTACAGCTACAGAGCTAAATCCATCTATAATCTATCTATCTATCTATCTATCTAGCGATCTAATATCTATCTACTATCTATCTATCAGCTATCTATACTATCTATCTAATTACTAATCTATATTATCTATCACTGTCGTCTCTGTCAGTCTGTAGGTCGTCTGTCTTTCTGTCGTCTGTCTGTCTATCCATCCTAATCTATTTCTCCATCTATTCACAAGTTGTGTTATTTTTTTGCAGTAACAGATAGCAATTACAATAATCCCAAAAACAGTGGAATGTCATCCTTAGCCAGCGACAAAAGAGAATTGGAAACACCAGAACAACAACAACAACACATTATTGACTATGGCTCACACATCAGCGAGCGTAGCGAGCGCAGCGAGCAGCGAGCGAGCGGAGCGAGAGCAGCGACGAGCGAGACGAGCGAGCGATCGACGAGCGAGAGAGGAGCGAGGAGGCAGCGAGCGAGAACGATGCGAGCAGCAGCGAGCGAAGCGAGCGAGGACGAGCGAGCAAGCGAGCGAGCGAGCGAGCGACGAGCGAGCGAGCGAGCGAGCGAAGCAGCGACGAGCGAGAGAGCGAGCGAGCGATCGAGCGAGCAGAGCGAGCGAGCGAGCGAGCGAGCGACGAAGCAGCGAGGAGAGCGAGCGAAGCGAGCGAGCGAGCGAGCGAGCGAGAGCGAGCGAGCGAGCGAGCGAGCGAGGAGCGAGCGAGCAGAGCGAGCGAGCGACTAGCAGCATCGAGCGATCGAGCTAGCGAGCGAGCGACTAGCGAGCAAGCGAGCAGCAGCACACTAGCTATCTAGCGATCGCTAGACGAGAGCATCAATAGCGAGCTATCGAGCGATCTATCTATAGAGTCTAGATATATATCTATCTATCTATCTATCTAGCTATCGATCTATCTATATAATCTATCTATCTATCATCATCATCTATCTACTATCTATCTATCTAATCTATCTATATATATATATCGGGGTCTATGCAGTCTGTCAGTCTGTCTGTCTGTCTGTCTGTCTGTCTGTCTATCCATCCTAATCTATTTCCCATCTATTCACAAGTTGGTTATTTTTTGCAGTACATGAATAGCAGATTAACACAAATAATCCCAAAAAAATGTGGAATTGTTCATCCTTTAGGCCACTTGCTGACAACTACAGAGAAATTTTGGATTTTCATTTTACCATTGAACATATTAACAAGGACCCTGGTACGTTACCTAACCTGACCCTGGGATACCATATATACGATTCCTGTGCAGACACAAGGATTGCAGTGAAGAGCGTGTTCCAGATATTATCTGGTACCAGGGAACCGGTTCCCAATTACTCCTGTATGGGAAATAGAAACATTGCTGGATTTATTGGGGATCTTACCTCAGAGACAACAACCCCCATAGCCCAGATACTCAGTCTATACGGATACTCACAGGTCAGAAAGTTACTTAAACATTTAAAATATTAATTATAATAACACCAAAGGAAACTGTAGCCTTAAAGGAGAACTAAATCCATTTTTTTATACTCCAGAATCTTAAAACAACCCCCCTAAAAACACCAATAAGCTATATAATATGACTTCAGTAAATTGTATTAAAGTAAATGTAATCCTGTTAAGAACTGAATTAAGTATCTGTGTGTATGTGCAGTGTCAGACCACACCTCCTGACCTCAGTCACATGCTTCATTGCTTTATCTGTCCTGTAAAAGGATTGGCTAGAGATTATTAATGGGTGTGACCAACTGTAACAATTTCTGCCATAGCTATGGACTGAGCATGGGCAGAACATAATGGTCGTTGACCAGACTGTGTGACATTAGAATGCTGTGATGTTAAGCAAAAAACCTATATTATTTTGGTAAAATTTCCCAGCACTCATATCAAAATGAGAGGTAAGACACTGATTACTGGCTTTATATCAAGGTTTTCTGCCTTCTGGTTTAGAGTTGTTCTGTGGCTTTAGTTGTCCTTTAATGTATCCTATGGAAAATCTATAAAAGCTAAACATGGTGCAAATATGTGAATCAAAACAGTTTTACACATTCACAGGTTCAGTCTGACGGTTCTGGAAAACAGGATATTTTATATAATTTCACCTCCACAGCGTTAAACTATAGAAAGTAATTGGTAAACTCTCCAAAAGATCATTTCCTAATGTTTTGTAAAATTGTAGTAAAAACCTACTGTGTAATTCCTTAATTTCACAAACAGCTCAAAACTTCAACTGTTTAACAAACTGCAGAACTCTGTGCTGAATCTCCGCTAACACTTCTAGAGCTGGTTCTATTAGGTTATTTAATGACTGTACATCACACCCTGCATGGTCAGCAAAAGGGGGCATGACCAGGGAGGAGACTAGAGTCGTGGGAGGGGTGGCATACTTGCCTGTACCAGCGGGAACAACTGGGAAGGTGACCTAGAAATTGCCCCTTGAACTGTACACCGGCAGACAAACTGGAAGGTGGCCTAGAATTGCCCTTGTATGTACACGCCAGAAAAATGGGTAGGTGACCTAGAAATGCCCCTTGAACGGTACACCGGCAGACAAAACTGGGAAGGTGGTCTAGAAATTGCCCCTGAACGGTACACGGGCAGACAAAACTGGGAAGGTGGCCTAGAAATTGCCACTGAACGGTACACCGGCAGACAAAACTGGGAAGGTGGCCTAGAAATTGCCACTGAACGGTACACCGGCAGACAAAACTGGGAAGGTGGCCTAGAAATTGCCACTGAACGGTACACCGGCAGTCAAAACTGGGATGGTGGCCTAGAAATTGCCCCTGAACGGTACACTGGCAGACAAAACTGGGAAGGTGGCCTAGAAATTGTCCCTGAACGGTACACCGGCAGACAAAACTGGGAAGGTGGCCTAGAAATTGCCACTGAACGGTACACCGGCAGACAAAAACTGGGAAGGTGGCCTAGAAATTGCCACTGAACGGTACACCGGCCGACAAAACTGGGAAGGTGGCCTAGAAATGCCCCTGAACGGTACACCGGCAGTCAAAACTGGGAAGGTGGCCTAGAAATTGCCCCTGAACGGTACACCGGCAGTCAAAACTGGGAAGGTGGCCTAGAAATTGCCCCTGAACGGTACACCGGCAGACAAAAACTGGGAAGGTGGCCTAGAAATTGCCCCTGAACGGTACACCGGCAGTCAAAACTGGGAAGGTGGCCTAGAAATTGCCCTGAAGGTACACCGGCAGTCAAAAACTGGAAGGTGGCCTAGAAATTGCCCCTGAACGGTACACCGGCAGTCAAAACTGGAAGGTGGCCTAGAAATTGCCCCTGAACGGTACACCGGCAGTCAAAACTGGGAAGGTGGCCTAGAAATTGCCCCTGAACGGTACACCGGCAGTCAAAACTGGGAAGGTGGCCTAGAAATTGCCTGAACGGTACACCGGCAGTCAAAAACTGGGAAGGTGGCCTAGAAATTGCCCCCTGAACGGTACACCGGCAGTCAAAACTGGGATGGTGGCCTAGAAATTGCCCCTGCACGGTACACCGGCAGACAAAACTGGGAAGGTGGCCTAGAAATTGCCCTGAATGGTACACCGGCAGACAAAACTGGGATGGTGGCCTAGAAATTGCCCCTGAACGGTACACCGGCAGACAAAAACTGGGAAGGTGGCCTAGAAATTGCCCCTGAATGGTACACGGCAGACAAAAATGGGAAGGTGGCCTAGAAATTGCCCCTGAATGGTACACCGGCAGACCAAAACTGGGAAGGTGGCCTAGAAATTGCCCCTGAATGGTACACCGGCAGACAAAAACTGGGAAGGTGGCCTAGAAATTGCCCCTGAACGGTTACACCGGCAGTCAAAACTGGGAAGGTGGCCTAGAAATTGCCCTGAATGGTACTCCGGCAGACCAAAACTGGGAAGGTGGCCTAGAAATTGCCCCTGAACGGTACACACGGCAGTCAAAACTGGGATGGTGGCCTAGAAATTGCCCCTGAACAGTACACCGGCAGACAAAACTGGGAAGGTGGCCTAGAAATGCCCCTGAATGGTACACCGGCAGACAAAACTGGGAAGGTGGCCTAGAAATTCCCCCTGAATAGTAACACCGGCAGTCAAAACTGGGAAGGTGGCCTAGAAATTGCCCCTGAACGGTACACCGGCAGTCAAACTGGGAAGGTGGCCTAGAAAATGCCCCTGAACGGTACACCGGCAGTCAAAACTGGGAAGGTGGCCTAGAAATTGCCCCTGAACGGTACACCGGCAGTCAAAACTGGGAAGGTGGCCTAAGAAATTGCCCCTGAACGGTACACCGGCAGTCAAAACTGGGAAGGTGGCCTAGAAATTGCCCCTGAACGGTACAACCGGCAGTCAAAAAGGGATGGTGGCCTAGAAATTGCCCTGCACGGTACACCGGCAGACAAAACTGGGAAGGTGGCCTAGAAATTGCCCCTGAATGGTACACCGGCAGACAAAACTGGGATGGTGGCCTAGAAATTCCTGAACGGTACACCGGCAGACAAAACGGGGAGGTGGCCTAGAAATGCCCTGAATGGTACACGGCAGACCAAAAACTGGGAAGGTGGCCTAGAAATTGCCCCTGATGGTACACCGGCAGACAAAACTGGAAGGTGGCCTAGAAATTGCCCCTGAATGGTACACGGCAGACAAAACTGGGAAGGTGGCCTAGAAATTGCCACTGAACGGTACACCGGCAGTCAAAAACTGGGAAGGTGGCCTAGAAATTGCCCCTGAATGGTACTCCGGCAGACAAAAATGGGAAGGTGGCCTAGAAAATTGCCCCTGAACGGTACACCGGCAGTCAAAAACTGGGATGGTGGCCTAGAGAATTGCCCTGAACAGTACACCGGCAGACAAAAATGGGAAGGTGGCCTAGAAATTGCCCCTGAATGGTACACCGGCAGACAAAACTGGGAAGGGGCCTAGAAATTGCCCTGAATAGTACACCGGCAGACAAAACTGGGGAAGGTGGCCTAGAAATTGCCCCTGAACGGTACACCGGCAGTCAAAACTGGGAAAGTGGCCTAGAAATTGTCCCTGAACGGTACACCGGCAGACAAAACTGGGAAGTGGACCCAGAAAAATTTTCATAAAAAAATAATGGCTAACATCAACAAACTAGCAGGATTCCCATAAGGCCATGTAGGCCTAGGGTACCAGGATCCATAGGGGCAGCACATCTAAGTTTTTTTTTTAAAAAACAAAAACTTGAATTCTTAACAGCAGTAATAGCAGAGAGCAAACAAATCACTTTAATGCATCTCCTAAATCCGGTCAGACAGCCAAGAATAAGCAGGGGGTAAAAGTAAACAATGCTAAAGGCTGAACTTGCCAAAGGATCTAAAATAATAAATATCCATTTTGTATAAATGTTCCCAATATTAATTGTTCTAGGGATGCAGTAATTGTTCTAGGGATGCAGTAATTGTTCTAGGGATGCAGTAATTGTTCTAGGGATGCAGTAATTGTTCTAGGGATGCAGTAATTGTTCTAGGGATGCAGTAATTGTTCTAGGGATGCAATAATTGTTCTAGGGATGCAGTAATTGTTCTAGGGATGCAGTAATTGTTCTAGGGATGCAGTGCTTCCTATTTAATAAAATCTGTCTGTGTTCCAGTTAATAGGCAGGGAGACTGATCCCACTGCCTCCCAAAGTGGTCATGTATGTGGGGGGGGGGGCGAAACACCAGCAGAGTATGGGAAAGGTCCTATTATCATGCACAGCGGCACGTGCAGGATTTTTGCAATGCGCTGCTGTGCATGATCCTCTGTGTGTGTGCTGTGTTCCGGGTGATATCATGTTATTGGCACGCATGCGATCCGCACCAAAAGTTGTGCACGCATGTGAACCAATAACAGACCAGACCACAGTGCAAATAGTGGAAAACTAACTGGTAGCATTGCATTGGCATTGCTCAAATCGCACTCTGACACGCAGTAGTGGGACTAGCCCTAATGCTAGCAAAAATATACCACTATGTGCCAAGTACTTTCTGACAAGCCTGGCCTTCAGACATGAGGTCCCAACCCATATAAACTGCATTATACAAAAGCCTACGTTACAGGGAGAATGCACTGCTGGGTCCTACGCTAAATACTACAACATTTTGTTAAAAAAAGATGAGGCTTGCATCGGCTGTCAGGTATCTCAAAAGACACATAGAAGCATTTTAATGCTAGCTAATAAATGGATTTATGGTCATGCACACGTTTAACAGCGAATCGCAATACAAAGGAAGGTGTGATTCCACCTTACACCATGAGACATGTCCTGTAAAATAAGCAACAGGGGCAGTGACCAGTAGCAGTCCCACTATGCAGCCCAACAAACCCAATGGTACCCCCCCCCCTCAGCTGGACTGATTTGCATTTTTTCAGCCTTGCTGTATATTTAAGGCTATTTTCATACAAAATGTATTGTAGTGTTTTCTGAGCAGATCAGATAGCAGCAGACGCTATGAAGTTTGTCAATGGCGACCTGGTAAACATGTTACCAGAGCGTAACCATGCCCTTGTGTGAAACTGGCCTAGGGAAAAAAAGCATAAATACAGCCCTGCAAACTAGGATTAAACCAGATTCAACTATGGCCTGAAAGCCCTCAGGACTAGGGGACTAAACCCCATTAATAAATCACAGCACCAAGATCTAGAGGCACCACAGCACAAGAGCTAGATGCACCACAGCACCAAGAGCTAGAGGCACACATCACAGAGCTAGAGGCACACAGCACCAGGCTAGAGCACCACAGCACCAAGAGCTAGAGGCACCACAGCACCAACAGTAGAGGCACCACAGCACCAAGAGCTAGAGCACCACAGCACCAAGAGCTAGAGGCACACATCACCAGAGCTAGAGGCACACAGCACAAGAGCTAGAGCATCACAGCACCAAGAGCTAGAGGCACCACAGCACCAACAGCTAGAGCACCACGCACCAAGAGCTAGATGCACCACAGCACCAAGGCAAGAGGCACCACAGCACCAAGAGCTAGAGGCACCACAGCACCAAGAGGCTAGATAGGCAACCACAGCACCAAGACAGTAGAGCAACACATCACCAAGAGCTAGAGGCACCACAGCCACCAAGAGCTAGATGCACCACAGCACCAAGAGCTAGAGGCACAGCCAGAGCTAGAGGCCCACAGAACCAAGAGCTAGAGGCACCACAGCACAAGAGCTAGATGCACCACAGCACCAAGAGCTAGATGCAACACAGCACCAAGAGCTAGATGCACGACAGCACCAAGAGCTAGATGCACCACAGCACCAAGAGCTAGAGGCACCACAGCACCAAGAGCTAGAGGCACCACAGCACCAAGAGCTAGAGGCACCACAGCACCAAGAGCTAGATGCACCACAGCACCAAGAGCTAGAGGCACACAGCACCAAGGGCTAGAGGCACCACAGCACCAAGAGCTAGAGCATCCAGCACCAAGAGCTAGAGGCACCACAGCACCAAGAGCTAGATGGCACCACAGCACCAAGAGATAGGGCACCACAGCACCAAGAGCTAGATGCACCACAGCACCAAGAGCTAGATGCACCACAGCCCAAGGAGCTAGAGGCACCACAGCACCAACAGCTAGAGGCACCACTGCACCAAGAGCTAGATGCACCACAGCATTATATTCCAGTAGTTTTTGTGTGAACATAAGCTCAGAGCTGGCTGCAATTGATGTAAGAAAATGGTGGTGGTAGATAATAGTCCTGTTGTAATCAAAGCTTAATGCATAGAAAAGTAAGGTACTGTATATATGTATTCAGTAAGTTAATTCAGACCAGGGCCAAGGTTACACTGTGGGGAGTGGTGCAGAGAAAATCCTGGAAGATGGCGTGATCCTGATTCCAATAGTACAAATAATGCTAATACCCTGAACCGTTCAAGACAAATCTCTACCGCACTTTTGGTCCAAAAGACTGACATGCATTTCAAGATTGTGTCACCTCTTGCTAACCAACAGAGGGGACACTATCGGGAGATCCAATATCTAAAGCCGCGTTACTTACCGTAGCCTGATCCCGCCATACAATAACTGATGAAACGGGATTACGTCAGGTATTGCATCGCGGGATAGGGCTAAGGTAAGGAGCGGACTTTAACGCCTCCACAACCTGTACCATTAAGTTTTGCGGTGCAAAGTACATATTAGATAAGTACATAGACCTGGGACAGATGACTCTCCGAACTTACAAGTGTAGCACAGCATTTTTTAAATTTGTCACAGGGCAGTGAACATGGACTTAGATGACCCTAGCAGGGTCATTTACCCACAAGCACTCCTGTCTCCAGCTGGCGGTTAAATACTTATGTGCAGAGCCACGCAGGCCCTGGTAAATCCGATATGGGAGATTTGCCCAGAGAGCTTGCGCTTTATAATGCTGTTTGAATAGATTGTTACAGAGAGTTACAGAGAAATGGTTTTTCAGTGTACACTGCAGTATAGTATTAAACAGGGTTTTGCATTTGTCAGCCAATTTAGGACAGGTATTTAATATACTGTTAATATACATATTTAGTTATCAGTTCAGGAGATCGGTATTTTTTACAATCAGAGGAGAATTGCGAACACATTTAAACCTAATTACAAAGTGAAAGGATTGTGGGAGCCATTTTGAAGGTTTGGTAAATTTTTACGATACGATGGGTTAAAGATTAGATTTTATTATTATCATTTTTATGTTTGATGTATATATGCCAACATCTTCAGTGGCACTTTTAGTTGCATTAAAGGACAACAATTAAAAAAAAATAACATCACCCCATTACATGTCCACACTTCCAGCGTTGAAATCACTTACTCACATTTGCAGCTGTGCTGATTCCCTTAGATATCACACAGCTAAGATGAGTGATAAAAGCCCGCCTCCTAGACGGCCAGGGCATGAATAACTATCACTTGTCATGGTTAGTGGGAATGTCTGTACATTCCTCTGTCAGTCAAACAAACTTGAAATGTTCTGTTGTTAGGATACAGCCTACATAATCAAGCTGATCAAGGATGGGTGGAGGAGGTTTTCGCATGCTAGCTTTAAGTGACAGTTAGAGGCAGACAGAATCGTTACGCCCCCTTGACAGCATGGCTAACTGAAGGCAGAGAGAGATACGAATCGGGGGGGAAATGTGAAGGGGAGGGCTGCATACTTTTACTCTTTTTTAAAGCAATTACAAATAAAAAATGATTGAGGAAATACAGGTATCCTTAAAGGGCATGTCCACCCTAAAACTATAATCCCCCAAACTATGGCCCCACCATATAGTGTAGTTTAATCCTTACCTCACATCCCAGCTCCATAGGGGTCTCTGTAGTCCCCCCCCAAAGTGCCAAAAACTGCCCACAGGAGGCTAGCAGGGCTCTGCCTCCTACCTTGCCTCAGGTAGATTTTTGCCAGCGTACCAACTTTTTCCTCCCCCTCCCCTCCCTCTCCCTCCGTTCTGCTATCCCTCCCCCTAGCTTAAAACCCCTTTATGTCAGCCTTCCCCCATGTCCCCCATGCCCCCCATGTTATTCCCCCATGTCCCCCATGCCCCCCGCCCCAACCGCATAAATGTATTTTTAGAAAGCTCCCAAATCTGTTACTTACCTCTCCAACACAGACGCGGCTGCCGGTCCCGCCCTCTGCTTGCATTTCCTAGCAAGCAGAGGGCCGGGGAGCGCGGTGCAGGAAAGAGGGGAGGTAAGTAGAATTTGGGGGGCTTTCTAAAAATAAATTAATGCGGTTGGGGCTGGGAGCCCAGGGGGATCACATATTAAAATTTGAATTTAGGGTGGAACATACCCTTTAATATATATGACGAAACATAATGTTACATACAAGGGGGCTAGTGCAAGTATACAAAGTGCTAATAATTCAAGTGCTGGTCCAGAAGCATTCACTGTGGTAAGTTACAGCATTACTGTGGGCCAAGAGAGCTTACAGTCTAGAGATTATTAGATATTATTTAAGACTGTGGTTTATCAAGCTGGATATATCTACTTGGAATAAATAAGGTATATAGGAAGATTTATGTTTTTATGATCCATATACTTTTTCCAGATAAGTTACGGTGTGCTACAGATACCTCACTCAGTGACAGAAGGACCTTCCCATACTTTTTTAGGACAGTGCAAAGCGATCGCAATCATTATTTTGCTCTGAGCAAGATAGTGAAACATTTCGGTGGAAATTGGGTTGGACTTATTGTATCAGATGATATCAGTGGTGAACAGGAACATCAACAATTGACCCATTTTTTCTCAATTCAAGGGATATGCATTGAGTTGTCATTAAATTCCTATCATGATGATTTTTTTCAAGTAAGAAATTGGATGATAAATGGAAGGATGAGAAGAGAAGAATTGAAAAGAGTTCAACTAATATAATTGTGTTTTGTGGAAGAGCCTCTATTTTTTCTCCAATAAGATTAGATGTTTTTAAAGATGTGTTCCATGAGAGACTTTATTTGTTTCTGCTGCACTGAAAGAAAACCTATTTGGTTTCTATTTTGGTTTACATAAATTTAATGCCTTGTTTTTTTATGAACAGTATGAATTAAGTTCTTTAAATAGTCCAGATATAAAACAATTTCTGGGGAGTCTGTCTCCTTCCAAATACCCCAAAGACAAAGTACTTGAAGAACTTTGGATGGAATATTATTACTGTTTTCAAAAGACAAAAGGAAAAATAATTTTCATGAAAAATTTTACAACATAACTTCGTAACTGCACGGACAGGAAGTCCTGGCTGATGGACAGATTTTTCAGTCTAAAATATCCTCTCCCATGTGTATCTTGTAGTAGATATGATGTCTCATGCCATCCATAAAATGCAAACAGCACTCGCAAACCAATACCTGAAACAGAATAATGTTGTTCAAAGTTACAAATACCAGGTTAATATGATATAATGGGCTATATAATACCCAGCATGATATTTATTGTGTTCTTATCAAAAGGCAATAGTGAAAAGGATGTTTTTTTTTTTTTAAAACTTTTGGAGGAGGCTGGTTGTAAGGTTCTGTAACCTCCTAGATTCTTTTAGCATCAATATCCCAATCTCCATCTCTAGTTTTGTCTATTGACAAGCCCCTTATATTTGTAAGCAACAAACACCTCACGGGAAACTGTTGTCCACCCTTGAAATACATTTTTGCTATAACAATCCCCTGTCCCCCACCCAACCGCTATATTTTTTTTATTAGAAATCTCCCAAATTAACTTACCTCCCCTCTTTCCTCCGCCGCGCTGCCGGCCCTCTGCTTGCGAGCGGCAGCCAATCACGGATGCGGCTGCTGTCATTCAGTGCGGCGGAGGAAAGAGGGGAGGTAAGTAATGTTTGGGGCATTTTCTAATAAAATAAACATAGCGGTTGGGGCTGGGGGGGACAGGGGAATTATTATAGCAAAAGGGTTTTACACTAGGGGGAGGGAATCCTAATCGGGAGGGAGAGGGAGGGGGAGAAGGCTGCAGTACGCATGCCAAACTTCTCCGGAGGCCAGGTAGGAGGCAGAGTCCTATATGGACTCTGCTATCCTCCTGCTGGGCAGTTTTGGGACTTTGGGGGGGGATACAGGAGAACCATATGGAGCTGGGATGTGAGGTAAGGATTAAACTACACTACACAATGGGGCCAGTAGTGGGGGGGGATTATAGTTGGGGGTGGACATGCCCTTTAAATATACTTTTATTTGTAGAGAGTACTAAAATGACCCAGAGATCAATCAAATTTTTTAATAAAAAAACAGATTATTACAGCACCAAGAGCTAGATGCACCACAGCACCAAGAGCTAGAGGCACCACATCACCAAGAGCTAGAGGCACCACAGCACCAAGAGCTAGATGCACCACAGCACCAAGAGCTAGAAAGTGGGACAAAACACCAGAGGGAATCTTTCAGTAAGTATTACTGGAGATGTAAAGTGTACCCAGGGTAGAGCAGTTTCAGGCCTCACCCTGGGTACTTTACATAGTGAGAGAGGAGAGGATTCAGCGAGGTAAGAATAATTATCCTTTAACTTCTTAATTCTAAAAACAAAATCTTGAGTTAATTTGAATTACTAAATATCATTCGCTAAACATTTGTTGTAACCCCTCCAATCAAGTTGCTACTAGGCCATATTGAATATTTAATCATCAAACCAAAGGGCTTTTTCTCTCATGAACCTGTGTGGACCCCTCTTGCTAGAGTCCACACCTGCAGGTCTGGAACGTTTACTCCTGTCATCCTTTAGTAGTCACTCACCTTGTCATTCAACAAGCATTTATTGAAGCACACTTACACTCTAACTTCATACCGGAGAACCTAAAAGTTAGGTTCTCACTGCACGGCCATTAGGTACATAAATTATAACTCTATATGAGTACACTGTGACTTCTTGAAAGAATGAAAATTCAGAAAGAAGAAGAGGTGGTTTGCAAACTGAGCGGAGAGGATCTGATGAGCACGCTACACTCAGCTGTCGAGGGCAGCGAACATCTACTAAGCATCATCAGCTGCTAGCGATCCGCCGCTCAGAAGCGGGAGCGAAGCGAGCAGCGAGCGAGCGAGGCGAAGCGAGCGAGCGAGCAGCAGCGAGGAGCGAGCGAGCGAGGAGGAGCGAGCGAGCAGAGCGAGCGAGCAGCGAGCGAGAGAGCGAGCGAGCGAGGCGAGCGAGCTGAGCGAGCGAGCAGCGAGCGGAGCGAGGGAGCGAGCGAGCCAGAGGAGCGAGGAGCGGAGGGAAGAAGAGAGCGAGCAGCGAGAGCCAGCGAGCGAGGAGCGAGGGCGAGCGAGGCAGCGAGCGAGCGAGCAGCGAGCGAGCGAGCGCAGTCGAGAGAGCGCGAGAGAGCGAGCGAGCGAGCGAGCGAGCGAGCGAGAGCGAGACAGCGAGCGAGCGAGCGAGCGAGCGAGCCAGACGAGCGAGAGCGAGCGAAGCGAGCCAGCGAGCGAGAGCGGAGCAGCGAGCGAGCGAGCGAGAGAGGCGAGCGAGCGAGCGAGCAGCGAGCGAAGCGAGCGAGCGAGCGAGCGAGCGAGACGAGCGAGCGCAGAGCGAGCGAGAGCGAGCGAGCGAGTCGAGCGAGCGAGCGAGCGAGCGAGCGAGCGAGCACGAGCGAGCAGCGAGCGAGCGAGCGAGCGAGAGCGAGCGAGCGAGCGAGCGAGGAGCGAGCGAGCGAGCGAGCGAGCGAGCGAGCGAGCGAAGCGAGCGAGTGCAGCGAGCGAGCGAGCGAGGAGCGAGCGGAGCGAAGCGAGCGACGTCAACACATCATTAATCTACATCTATCAGATCTACAGTCTATCATTACTAGCGATTATTATCTGAGACACGAGCGAGACCAGCCCCAACTAGAAAAACGAAGGACAGTCAACGACACAAGCTAGCGAGCGAGTAGCGAGCGACGAGCGAGCGAGCGAGCGAGCGAGAGAGCGAGCGAGCGAGCGAGCGAGCGAAGCAGAGCGAGCAGCGAGCGAGCAGCGAGCAGCGGAGCGAGCGAGCAGCGAGCGAGAGAGAGAGCGAGAGAGAGCGGAGCGAGAGCGAGAGCGAAGCGAGCGAGCATCGAGCAGCGAGCAGCGAGTCGAAGCGAGCGGAGCATAGCGAGCGAGCGAGCGAGCGAGCGAGAGAGCGGCAGCGAGAGCGAAGGCGAGCGACGAGCAGCGAAAGCGAGCGATCGACAGCGAACGGCAGCGAGCGAGAGCGACGAAGAGCGAGATGCGTAGCACATCATCTATCGAGACGATCATCTAGCATCGAGCGACAATGCTAGCAGATCTGATGCTATGATCTATCGAGTTATACATAATATCTTATATCTTAGTATCATCTCATCAACTACATCTAGCGACTACTATCTATATTATCGATCTATCATCATCTATCTATCTATCTATATATCGATCTATCATCTATCTATCTATCTATCTATCTATCTATATATCTATCTATCTATCTATCATCTATCTATCTATCTATCTACTAATCTATCTATATATCTATCTATCTGTCGGTCTCTGTCAGTCTGTCAGTCTGTCTGTCTGTCTGTCTGTCTGTCTGTCTATCCATCCTAATCTATTTCTCCATCTATCACAAGTTGTGTTTTTTTGCAGAAGAAGAAGGCAGAAACACAAAGACCCAAAAACAGGGGGAAGTGGCAGCCGAGGCCACGTGGAGACAACGACAGAGAAAGGGAGGGGGAGGGGCCAGGGAACAGAGGAGAAGCGAGCGAGCGGAGAGGCGAGCGACGGCAGCGAGCGAGCGAGCGAGCGAGCAGCGACGACGACGAGCGAGCAGCGAGGAGCGAGCGAGCGAGCTAGGAGCGGCCAGCGAGCGAGCGAGCGAGACGAGCGATGAGCGAGCGAGCGAGCGAGCGAGCGACGAGAGAGCGAGCGAGCGAGCGAGCGAGGAGCGAGCAGCGAGCGAGCGAGCGAAGCGAGCGACGAGCGAGCCGCGAGCGAGCGAGCGAGCGAGCGAGCGATCGAGCGAGTAGCGAGCGAGCGAGCGAAGCGAGCGAGCGAAGAGCGAGCGAGAGGAGCGAGCGAGCGAGCGAGCGAGCGAGCGAGCGAGCGAGCGAGCGAGCAGCAGCGAGCGAGACTGAGCGAGCGAGCTAGCGAGCGAGCGAGCGATCTAGCAAGCGAGGAGCGAGCGAGAGCGAGCGAGACTAGCGAGCGAGGAGCGAGCTATCAGCGCTATCTAGCTAAGCGATAGATTAGACTACTATATCGAGCGAGCGATACGATCGATATCTATCAGCTAGGCGATCTAGATCTATCTATGCTAGATATCTAGCTAAGTAGCGATCATCTATCGTCTATCTACTATCATAATCTAGATCTATATATCTATCTATCTGTCGGTCTCTGTCAGTCTGTCAGTCTGTCTGTCTGTCTGTCTGTCTGTCTGTCTATCCATCCTAATCTATTTCTCCATCTATTCACAAGTTGTGTTATTTTTTGCAGTAACATGAATAGCAGATTAACACAAATAATCCCAAAAACATTGTGGAATTGTTCATCCTTTAGGCCACTTGCTGACAACTACAGAGAAATTTTGGATTTTCATTTTACCATTGAACATATTAACAAGGACCCTGGTACGTACCTAAACTGACCCTGGGATACCATATATACGATTCTGTGCAGACACAAGGATTGCAGTGAAGAGCGTGTTCCAGATATTATCTGGTACCAGGGAACCGGTTCCCAATTACTCCTGTATGGGAAATAGAAACATTGCTGGATTTATTGGGGATCTTACCTCAGAGACAACAACCCCCATAGCCCAGAACTCAGTCTATACGGATACTCACAGGTCAGAAGGTTACTTAACATTTAAAATATAATTATAATAAAACCAAAGGAAACTGTAGCCTTAAAGGAGAAACTAAATCCATTTTTTATACTCAGAATCTTAAAACAACCCCCCTAAAAAACACCAATAAGCTATATAATATGACTTCAGTAAATTGTATTAAAGTAAATGTAATCCTGTTAAGAACTGAATTAAGGATCTGTGTGTATTGCAGTGTCAGACCACACCTCCTGACCTCAGTCACATGCCTTCATTGCTTATCTGTCCTGTAAAAGGATTGGCTAGAGATTATTAATGGGTGTGACCAACTGTAACAATTTCTGCCATAGCTATGGACTGAGCATGGGCAGAACATAATGGTCGTTGACCAGACTGTGTGACATTAGAATGCTGTGATGTAAGCAAAAACCATATATTATTTTGGTAAATTTCCCAGCATCATATCAAAATGAGAGGTAAGACATGATTACTGGCTTTATATCAAGGTTTTCTGCCTTCTGGTTTAGAGTTGTTCTGTGGCTTTAGTTGTCCTTAATGTATCCTATGGAAAATCATAAAAGCTAAACATGGTGCAAATATGTGAATCAAAAACAGTTTTACACATTCACAGGTTCAGTCTGACGGTTCTGGAAAACAGGATATTTTATATAATTTCACCCACAGCGTTTAAACTATAGAAAGTAATTGGTAAACTCTCCAAAAGATCATTTCCTAATAATTTTGTAAAATTGTAGTAAAAAACCTACTGTGTAATTCCTTAATTCAAAACAGCTCAAAACTTCAACTGTTTAACAAACTGCAGAACTCTGTGCTGAATCTCGCTAACACTTCTAGAGCTGGTTCTATTAGGTTATTTTAATGACTGTACATCACACCCTGCATGGTCAGCAAAAAGGGGGCATGACCAGGGAGGAGACTAGAGTGTGGGGGGGTGGCATACTTGCCTGTACCAGCGGGAACACACTGGGAAGGTGACCTAGAAATTGCCCCTTGAACTGTACACCGGCAGACAAAACTGGGAAGGTGGCCTAGAAATTGCCCCTTGTATGGTACACCGCCAGAAAAAAATGGGTAGGTGACCTAGAAATTGCCCCTTGAACGGTACACCGGCAGACAAAACTGGGAAGGTGGTCTAGAAATTGCCCCTGAACGGTACACGGGCAGACAAAAACTGGGAAGGTGGCCTAGAAATTGCACTGAACGGTACACCGGCAGACAAAAAATGGGAAGGTGGCCTAGAAATTGCCACTGAACGGTACACCGGCAGAACAAAACTGGGAAGGTGGCTACGAAATTGCCAATGAACGGTACACCGGCAGTCAAAACTGGGATGGTGGCCTAGAAATTGCCCCTGAACGGTACACTGGCAGAACAAAACTGGGAAGGTGGCCTAGAAATTGTCTGAACGGTACACCGGCAGACAAAACTGGGAAGGTGGCCTAGAAATTGCCCACTGAACGGTACACCGGCAGACAAAACTGGGAAGGTGGCCTAGAAATTGCCACTGAACGGTACACCGGCAGACAAAAACGGGAAGGTGGCCTAGAAATTGCCCCTGAACGGTACACCGGCAGTCAAAAACTGGGAAGGGGGCTAAGAAATTGCCCCTGAACGGTACACCGGCAGTCAAAAACTGGGAAGGTGGCCTAGAAATTGCCCCTGAAGGTACACCGGCAGACAAAAACTGGGAAGGTGGCCTAGAAATTGCCCCTGAACGGTACACCGGCAGTCAAAACTGGGAAGGTGGCCTAGAAATTGCCCTGAACGGTACACCGGAGTCACAAACTGGGAAGGTGGCCTAGAAATTGCCCCTGAACGGTACACCGGCAGTCAAAACTGGAAGGTGGCCTAGAAATTGCCTGAACGGTACACCGGCAGTCAAAACTGGGAAGGTGGCCTAGAAATTGCCCCTGAACGGTACACACGGCAGTCAAAACTGGGAAGGTGGCCTAGAAATTGCCCCTGAACGGTACACCGGCAGTAAAAACTGGGAAGGTGGCCTAGAAATTGCCCTGAACGGTACACCGGCAGTCAAAACTGGGATGGTGGCCTAGAAATTGCCCCTGCGGTACACCGGCAGACAAAACTGGGAAGGTGGCCTAGAAATTGCCCCTGGAATGGTACACCGCAGACAAAACTGGGATGGTGGCTAGAAATTGCCCCTGAACGGTACACGCAGACAAAACTGGGAAGGTGGCCTAGAAATTGCCCCTGAATGGTACACCGGCAGACAAAAACTGGGAAGGTGGCTAGAAATTGCCCCTGAATGGTTACACCGGCAGACAAAACTGGGAAGGTGGCCTAGAAATTGCCCCTGAATGGTACACCGGCAGACAAACTGGGAAGGTGGCCTAGAAATTGCCCCTGAAGTACACGGCAGTCAAAACTGGGAAGGTGGCCTAGAAATTGCCCCTGAATGGTACTCCGGCAGACAAAACTGGGAAGGTGGCCTAGAAATTGCCCCTGAACGGTACACCGGCAGTCAAAACTGGGATGGTGGCCTAGAAATTGCCCCTGAACAGTACACCGGCAGACAAAACTGGAAGGTGGCCTAGAAGAAATTGCCCCTGAATGGTACACCGGCAGACAAAACTGGGAAGGTGGCCTAGAAATTGCCCCTGAATAGTACACCGGCAGTCAAAACTGGGAAGGTGGCCTAGAAATTGCCCCTGAACGGTACACCGGCAGTCAAAACTGGGAAGGTGGCCTAGAAATTGCCCCTGAACGGTACACCGGCAGTCAAAACTGGGAAGGTGGCCTAGAAATTGCCCCTGAACGGTACACGGCAGTCAAAACTGGGAGGTGGCCTAGAAATTGCCCCTGAACGGTACACCGGCAGTCAAAAATGGGAAGGTGGCCTAGAAATTGCCCTGAACGTTACGGACACACCGGCAGTCAAAACTGGGATGGTGGCCTAGAAATTGCCCCTGCACGGTACACCGGCAGACAAAACTGGGAAGGTGGCCTAGAAATTGCCCCTGAATGGTACACCGGCAGACAAAAACTGGGATGGTGGCCTAGAAATTGCCCCTGAACGGTACACCGGCAGACAAAACTGGGAAGGTGGCCTAGAAATTGCCCCTGAATGGTACACCGGCAGACAAAACTGGGAAGGTGGCCTAGAAATTGCCCCTGAATGGTACACCGGCAGACAAAACTGGAAGGTGGCCTAGAAATTGCCCCGAATGGTACACCGGCAGACAAACTGGGAAGGTGGCCTAGAAATTGCCCTGAACGGTACACGGCAGTCAAAACTGGGAAGGTGGCCTAGAAATGCCCCTGAATGGTACTCGGCAGACAAAACTGGGAAGGTGGCCTAGAAATTGCCCCTGAACGGTACACCGGCAGTCAAAAACTGGGATGGTGCCTAGAAATTGCCCCCTGAACAGTACACCGGCAGACAAAACTGGGAAGGTGGCCTAGAAATTGCCCCTGAATGGTACACCGGCAGACAAAACTGGGAAGGTGGCCTAGAAATTGCCCCTGAATGTACACCGGCAGACAAAACTGGGAAGGTGGCCTAGAAATTGCCCCTGAACGGTACACCGGCAGTCAAAACTGGGAAAGTGGCCTAGAAATTGTCCCTGAACGGTACACCGGCAGACAAAACTGGGAAGGTGACCCAGAAAATTTCATAAAACATAATGGCTACAATCAACAAACTAGCAGGGATTTCCCATAAGGCCATGTAGGCCTAGGGTACCAGGATCCATAGGGGCAGCACATCTAAGTTTTTTTTAAAAAACAAAAACTTGAATTTCTTACAGCAGTAATAGCAGAGAGCAAACAAATCACTTTAATGCATCTCCTAAATCCGGTCAGACAGCCAAGAATAAGCAGGGGGTAAAATGTAACAACTGCTAAAGGCTGAACTTGCCAAAGGATCTAAAATAATAAATATCCATTTTGTATAAATGTTCCCAATATTAATTGTTCTAGGGATGCAGTAATTGTTCTAGGGAATTTGCAGAGATTGTTCAGGGATGCAGTAATTGTTCTAGGGATGCAGTAAATGTTCTAGGGAATGCAAGTAATTGTTCTAGGGGATGAGCAGTAATTGTTCTAGGAGGTGCAAGTAATTGTTCTAGGGATGCAGTAATTGTTCTAGGGATGCAGTAATTGTTCTAGGGATGCAGTGCTTCCTATTTAATAAAATCTGTCTGTGTTCCAGTTAATAGGCAGGGAGACTGATCCCACTGCCTCCCAAAGTGGTCATGTATGTGGGGGGGGGGGCGAAACACCAGCAGAGTATGGGAAAGGTCCTATTATCATGCACAGCGGCACGTGCAGGATTTTTGCAATGCGCTGCTGTGCATGATCCTCTGTGTGTGTGCTGTGTTCCGGGTGATATCATGTTATTGGCACGCATGCGATCCGCACCAAAAGTTGTGCACGCATGTGAACCAATAACAGACCAGACCACAGTGCAAATAGTGGAAACTACCTGGTAGCATTGCATTGGCATTGCTCAAATCGCACTCTGACACGCAGTAGTGGGACCTAGCCCTAATGCTAGCAAAAATATACCACTATGTGCCAAGTACTTTCTGACAAGCCTGGCCTTCAGACATGAGGTCCCAACCCTATATAAACTGCATTATACAAAAGCCTACGTTACAGGAGAATGCACTGCTGGGTCCTACGCTAAATACTACTAACATTTTGTTAAAAAAAGATGAGGCTTTGCATCGGCTGTCAGGTATCTCAAAAGACACATAGAAGCATTTTAATGCTAGCTAATAAATGGATTTATGGTCATGCACACGTTTAACAGCGAATCGCAATACAAAAGGAAGGTGTGATTCCACCTTACACCATGAGACTGTCCTGTAAAATAAGCAACAGGGGCAGTGACCAGTAGCAGTCCCACTATGCAGCCCAACAAACCCAATGGTACCCCCCCCCCTCAGCTGGACTGATTTGCATTTTTTCAGCCTTGCTGTATATTTAAGGCTATTTTCATACAAAATGTATTGTAGTGTTTTCTGAGCAGATCCAGATAGCAGCAGACGCTATGAAGTTTGTCAATGGCGACCTGGTAAACATGTTACCAGAGCGTAACCATGCCCCTTGTGTGAAACTGGCCTAGGGAAAAAAAGCATAAATACAGCCCTGCAAACTAGGATTAAACCAGATTCAACTATGGCCTGAAAGCCCTCAGGACTAGGGGACTAAACCCCATTAATAAATCACAGCACCAAGATCTAGAGGCACCACAGCACCAAGAGCTAGATGCACCACAGCACCAAGAGCTAGATGCACCACAGCACCAAGAGCTAGAGGCACCACATCACCAAGAGCTAGAGGCACCACAGCACCAAGAGCTAGATGCATCACAGCACCAAGAGCTAGAGGCACCACAGCACCAACAGCTAGAGGCACCACAGCACCAAGAGCTAGATGCACCACAGCACCAAGTGCTAGAGGCACCACAGCACCAAGAGCTAGAGGCACCACAGCACCAAGAGCTAGATGCACCACAGCACCAAGAGCTAGAGGCACACACACCAACAGCTAGAGGCCCACAGCACCAAGAGCTAAGATGCACCACAGCACCAAGAGCTAGAGGCACACAGTCACCAAGAGCTAGAGGCACACAGCACCAGAGCTATAGGCAACCACAGCACCAAGAGCTAGATGCACCACAGCACCAAGAGCTAGATGCAACACAGCACCAAGAGCTAGATGCACGACAGCACCAAGAGCTAGATGCACCACAGCACCAAGAGCTAGAGGCACTCACAACACCAAGAGCTAGAGCCACCACCGCACCAAGAGATAGAGGCACCACAGCACCAAGAGCTAGGATGCACCCACAGCACCAAGAGCTAGAGGCACCACAGCACCCAGGGCTAGGCACCAGCACCAAGGCTAGATGCACACAGCACCAGAAGCTAGAGGCACCACAAGACCAAGAGCTAGATGCACCACAGCACCAAGAGCTAGAGGCACCACAGCACCAACAGCTAGAGGCACCACTGCACCAAGAGCTAGATGCACCACAGCATCTTATATTCCAGTAGTTTTTGTGTGAACATAAGCTCAGAGCTGGCTGCAATTGATGTAAGAAAATGGTGGTGGTAGATAATAGTCCTGTTGTAATCAAAGCTTAAATGCATAGAAAAGTAAGGTACTGTATATATGTATTCAGTAAGTTAATTCAGACCAGGGCCAAGGTTACACTGTGGGGGAGTGGTGCAGAGAAAATCCTGGAAGATGGCGTGATCCTGATTCCAATAGTACAAATAATGCTAATACCCTGAACCGTTCAAGACAAATCCTACCGCACTTTTGGTCCAAAAGACTGACATGCATTTCAAGATTGTGTCACCTCTTGCTAACCAACAGAGGGGACACTATCGGGAGATCCAATATCTAAAGCCGCGTTACTTACCGTAGCCTGATCCCGCCATACAATAACTGATGTAAACGGGATTACGTCAGGTATTGCATCGCGGGATAGGGCTAAGGTAAGGAGCGGGACTTTAACGCCTCCACAACCTGTACCATTAAGTTTTGCGGTGCAAAGTACATATTAGATAAGTACATAGACCTGGGACAGATGACTCTCCGACACTTACAAGTGTAGCACAGCATTTTTTAAATTTGTCACAGGGCAGTGAACATGGACTTAGATGACCCTAGCAGGGTCATTTACCCACAGCACTCCTGTCTCCAGCTGGCGTTAAATACTTATGTGCAGAGCCACGCAGCCCCTGGTAAATCCGATATGGGAGATTTGCCCAGAGAGCTTGCGCTTTATAATGCTGTTTGAATAGATTGTTACAGAGAGTTACAGAGAAATGTTTTTCATGTACACTGCAGTATAGTATTAAACAGGGTTTTGCATTTGTCAGCCAATTTATGACAGGTTATTTAATATACTGCTTAATAATACATATTTAGTTATCAGTTCAGAGCATCGGTATTTTTTACAATCAGAGGAGAATTGCGAACACATTTAAACCTAATCTACAAAGTGAAAGGATTTGGGGAGCCATTTTGAAGGTTTTGGTAAATTTTTACGATACGATGGGTTAAAAGATTAGATTTTATTATTATCATTTTTATTGTTTGATGTATATATTGCCAACATCTTCAGTGGCACTTTTTAGTTGCATTAAAGGACAACAATTAAAAAAAATAACATCACCCCCATTACATGTCCACACTTCCAGCAGTTGAAATCACTTACTCACATTTGCAGCTGTGCTGATTCCCTTAGATATCACACAGCTAAGATGAGTGATAAAAGCCCGCCTCCTAGACGGCCCAGGGCCATGAATAACATATCACTTGTCATTGGTTAGTGGGAATGTCTGTTACATTCCTCTGTCAGTCAAACAAACTTGAAATGTTCTGTTGTTAGGATACAGCCTACATAATCAAGCTGATCAAGGATGGGTGGAGGAGTGTTTTCTCGCATGCTAGCTTTAAGTGACAGTTAGAGGCAGACAGAATCGTTACGCCCCCTTGACAGCATGGCTAACTGAAGGCAGAGAGAGACTCGAAATCAGGGGGGGAAATGAATGGGGAGGGCTGCATACTTTTACTCTTTTTAAAGCAATTACAAATAAAAAATGCATTGAGGAAATACAGTTATCCTTTAAAGGGCATGTCCACCCCTAAAACTATAATCCCCCCAACTACTGGCCCCACCATATAGTGTAGTTTAATCCTTACCTCACATCCCAGCTCCATAGGGTTCTCCTGTAGTCCCCCCCCAAAGTGCCAAAAACTGCCCACCAGGAGGCTAGCAGGGCTCTGCCTCCTACCTTGCCTCAGGTAGATTTTTGCCATGCGTACTTCAACTCTTCTTCCCCCTCCCTCCCCCTCCCTCTCCCTCCCGTTCTGCTATCCCTCCCCCTAGCTTAAAACCCCTTTATGTCAGCCTTCCCCCATGTCCCCCATGCCCCCCCATGTTATTCCCCCATGTCCCCCATGCCCCCCAGCCCCAACCGCATAAATGTTATTTTTAGAAAGCTCCCAAATCTGTTACTTACCTCTCCAATCACAGACGCGGCTGCCGGTCCCGCCCCTCTGCTTGCATTTCCTAGCAAGCAGAGGGCCGGGAGCGCGGTGCAGGAAAGAGGGGAGGTAAGTAGAATTTGGGGGGCTTTCTAAAAATAAAATTAATGCGGTTGGGGCTGGGAGCCCAGGGGGATCACATATTAAAATTTTGAATTTAGGGTGGACATACCCTTTAATATATATGACGAAAACATAAATGTTACATACAAGGGGGCTAGTGCAAGTAATACAAAGTGCTAATAATTCAAGTGCTGGTCCAGAAGCATTCACTGTGGTAAGTTACAGCATTACTGTGGGCCAAGAGAGCTTACAGTCTAGAGATTATTAGATATTATTTAAGACTTGTGGTTTAATCAAGCTGGATATATCTACTTGGAATAAATAAGGTATATAGGGAAGATTTATGTTTTTATTGATCCATATACTTTTTTCCAGATAAGTTACGGTGCTACAGATACCTCACTCAGTGACAGAAGGACCTTCCCATACTTTTTTAGGACAGTGCAAAGCGATCGCAATCATTATTTTGCTCTGAGCAAGATAGTGAAACATTTCGGTGGAAATTGGGTTGGACTTATTGTATCAGATGATATCAGTGGTGAACAGGAACATCAACAATTGACCCATTTTTTCTCAATTCAAGGGATATGCATTGAGTTTGTCATTAAGATTCCCTATCATGATGATTTTCTTTCAAGTAAGAAATTGGATGATAAATGGAAGGATGAGAAGAGAAGAATTGAAAAGAGTTCAACTAATATAATTGTGTTTTGTGGAAGAGCCTCTATTTTTTCTCCAATAAGATTAGATGTTTTTAAAGATGTGTTCCATGAGAAGACTTTATTTGTTTCTGCTGCACTGAAAGAAAACCTATTTGTTTTCTATTTTGGTTTACATAAATTTAATGCCTTTGTTTTTTATGAACAGTATGAATTAAGTTCTTTAAATAGTCCAGATATAAAACAATTTCTGGGGAGTCTGTCTCCTTCCAAATACCCCAAAGACAAAGTACTTGAAGAACTTTGGATGGAATATTATTACTGTTTATCAAAAGACAAAAGGAAAAATAATTTTCATGAAAAATTTTACAACACTAAACTTCGTAACTGCACCGGACAGGAAGTCCTGGCTGATGGACAGATTTTTCAGTCTAAAATATCCTCTCCCCATGTGTATCTTGTAGTAGATATGATGTCTCATGCCATCCATAAAATGCAAACAGCACTCGCTAAACCAATACCTGAAAAGAATAATGTTGTTCAAAGTTACAAATACCAGGTTAATATGATATAATGGGCTATATAATACCCAGCATGATATTTATTGTGTTTCTTATCAAAAGGCAATAGTGAAAAGGATGTTTTTTTTTTTATTTAAAAACTTTTGGAGGAGGCTGGTTGTAAGGTTCTGTCAACCTCCTAGATTCTTTTAGCATCAATATCCCAATCTCCATCTCTAGTTTTGTCTATTGACAAGCCCCCTTATATTTGTAAGCAAACAACACCTCACGGAGAACTGTTGTCCACCCTTGAAATACATTTTTGCTATAACAATCCCCCTGTCCCCCCAGCCCCAACCGCTATATTTTTTTTATTAGAAATCTCCCCAAACTTAACTTACCTCCCCTCTTTCCTCCGCCGCGCTGCCGGCCCTCTGCTTGCGAGCGGCAGCCAATCACGGATGCGGCTGCCTGTCATTCAGTGCGGCGGAGGAAAGAGGGGAGGTAAGTAATGTTTGGGGCATTTTCTAATAAAATAAACATAGCGGTTGGGGCTGGGGGGACAGGGGAATTATTATAGCAAAAGGGTTTTACACTAGGGGGAGGGAATCCTAATCGGGAGGGAGAGGGAGGGGGAGAAGGGCTGCAGTACGCATGCCAAACTTCTCCCGGAGGCCAGGTAGGAGGCAGAGTCCTATATGGACTCTGCTATCCTCCTGCTGGGCAGTTTTTGGGACTTTGGGGGGGGACTACAGGAGAACCATATGGAGCTGGGATGTGAGGTAAGGATTAAACTACACTACACAATGGGGCCAGTAGTGGGGGGGGATTATAGTTTTGGGGGTGGACATGCCCTTTAAATATACTTTTTATTTGTAGAGATGTACTAAAACTTGACCCAGAGATCAAATCAAATTTTTTTAAATAAAAAAACAGATTATTAGGCGCCGTGAAGTGTTACTTTTTTGCTCGCTTAACCTTTCTGAGGGAGAAAAGCCTATGAGGCATGGGGTATGTCCAGAGGTGGCTCCTAAACAATGGTGGAAAATTGCAGTGAGCCTACTCTAACTCATTGGTTCTGCTGCTGTGAAGCTTTCCCCTTTATGATGCAAACTGTGGGGGAGAGGCGCTAATGTGGTGTGGGGTATGTCCAGAGGTGCCAAGCCTGCCTGGCTCTTCAACAATGGTGGCCAACTGCAGTAAGCTTACTCTAACTCAATGGTGCTATAAAGTTTTTATGTATGATGCAAAAATTAGAAGTTCAGTGCAAAAAAAACAGTATTTTTTTATCCTAATAATCTTAACCTTCTCATTTAGCATTTTGTCTGTGTATAAATATATGCTTCCGAAACACAGCCTTACTTTTTGCAGGGCCCCTAATAGAGACTGTTATGGTCTTGCCCTTGACCCAGCATCTGGGTTGATTGAGTTGCTCAGTAGAGATCTGAGCATTTTTGACCAATCCATACAAAAGATAGAAACAAAGAAAAGATAATGAATGCAGATTCCTAGGCCCCATACAATATCATATTATCTGTATATACAGTATATCTATATATATAAACATAGAAAAGATAATCAATGTACATTCCTAGGCCCCATACAATATCATATTATCTGTATATACAGTATATCTATATATATATAAACATAGAAAAGATAATCAATGCACATTCCTAGGCCCCATACAATATCATATTATCTGTATATACAGTATATCTATATATATATAAACATAGAAAAGATAATCAATGTACATTCCTAGGCCCCATACAATATCATATTATCTGTATATACAGTATATCTATATATATATATAAACATAGAAAAGATAATCAATGTACATTCCTAGGTCCCATACAATATCATATTATCTGTATATACAGTATATCTATATATATACATAGAAAAGATAATCAATGTACATTCCTAGGTCCCATACAATATCATATTATCTGTATATACAGTATATCTATATATATAAACATAGAAAAGATAATCAATGTACATTCCTAGGCCCCATACAATATCATATTATCTGTATATACAGTATATCTATATATATAAACATAGAAAAGATAATCAATGTACATTCCTAGGCCCCATACAATATCATATTATCTGTATATACAGTATATCTATATATAAAACATAGAAAAGATAATCAATGTACATTCCTAGGCCCCATACAATATCAATTATCTGTATATACAGTATATCTATATATATATAAACATAGAAAAGATAATCAATGACATTCCTAGGCCCCATACAATATCCATTATCTGTATATACAGTATATCTATATATATAAACATAGAAAAGATAATCAATGTACATTCCTAGGCCCATACAATATCATATTATCTGTATATACAGTATATCTATATATATAAACATAGAAAAGATAATCAATGTACATTCCTAGGCCCCATACAAACATATTATCGTATTATACAGTATATCTATATATATATAAACAAGAAAAGATAATCAATGCACATTCCTAGGCCCCATACAATATCATATTATCTGTATATACAGTAATCTATAATATAAACATAGAAAAGTAATCAATGACATTCCTAGGCCCCATACAATATCAATTATCTGTATATACAGTATATCTATATATATATAACATAGAAAAGATAATCAATGACATTCTAGGCCCCATACAAATATCTATTATCTGTATATACAGTATATCTATAATAAAACATAGAAAAGATAATCAATGCATTCCTAGGCCCCATACAATATCATTATATCGTATATACAGTATATCTAATATAATAAACATAGAAAAGATAATCAATTACATCCTAGGCCCCATACAATATCAATTACTGTTTATACAGTATATCTATATTATATAACATAGAAAAGATAATCAATGTACATCCTAGGCCCCTACATATCATATTATCTGATAATACAGTATATCTATATATATATACATAGAAAAGATAATCAATGTACATTCCTAGGCCCCATACAATATCATATTATCTGTATATACCGTATATCTATATATATACATAGAAAAGATAATCAATGTACATTCCTAGGCCCCATACAATATCATATTATCTGTATATACAGTATATCTATATATATATAAACATAGAAAAGATAATCAATGTACATTCCTAGGCCCCATACAATATCATATTATCTGTATATACAGTATATCTATATATATATATATAAACATATAAAAGATAATCAATGCACATTCCTAGGCCCCATACAATATCATATTATCTGCACACTGGCATACATTATAAACAAAGGGGTTTTAGTATACATTACTGTGATCATACGAATGAAAAGCCTTCCAACCACGTCAAGGTAACCCCAGTCTGGAAGTTCCTAACTTCTAACCTTTTTGATTTCTTTTACTTCAATTACCATTAGCAAACTTTTGCATTTCTCATAGTTGTGCACTGGATCCAACAGCCAATCAGTAGAAATTACTGTAAGGAACATTCCAAGGTCGTGTGCAATCCAAGAATGATTGATACAGAACCTGAAATGTTAACAGCAGGGAATAGCAAGGGGTATACATTAAACTGATAAAAAAAATAAAATTAAGAGACTATGTAGAACAACTAGGTAATCTTTCCCTTTACAGACAGATTTTTTTCACCCCTTGTGTTGAGGTATACAACAAGGAAGCATTGCCACTCAATGTTTTACATGATTCCTCTTGTATAATAATTAGCACCCCTTTTTAAGAGATTCAGAGACAGATTCAGAGACAGCACGGTGGCTCAGTGGCTAGCACAAATGTCCTGAAGTGCCAAATTCAAATCTACCCTTGGACACATCTGCAAGAGTGGGTTTCCTCTGGGCACTTTGGTTTCCCCCACAATTATAAAGACATACTTATAGGTTGTATGTGCCAAATAAATGTGCTTAGATTGTAAGCTCTTCGGGGCTGGGCCTGATGTGAATGTATAAATGTAATTGGAAAGCGCTACACATAAGATGCTGGCGCTATATAATTCCTTAAAACTAATATTAAAATTTTCAAAAAATATCAAGTTTTTGGGATAATTATTGAATGATGATAGTGCTCGTGTGAAGGCAGTAACTTTGTTTCAAGTTCTGCACATTTGTTCGTGTTCCCCAGACCATTTTCCAGGGCCCAAAGTCTGTACAGTAAGTTACCATTTTAACCTTATTTTATTTAGAACTATGAACTATTTAAATTGACTTTAATGGGTCCGGTTCCGGATTTTCTAATTTTGAAACTTTTTCAAAAGTTCAAACATTTGAAATTGTACCGGATTTTCTGAAGTTCTACAATTTCTATTTATTTGTAAAAAAAACACATTACTGTTTCAAAAATCTTTTATTCTCTCAAGTTTAACAAAACTTTCCCTGTACATGAAATTAAAATGTATAATTACTACTGATAGTTAACATCAGAATAACTACCAATAACAATAACAATCAACTAATATAGAGATATAGAAATATATATATATATATATATATATATATATATATACTGAAACAAAAATCAGGGCACACTCCACTCCAACCCTACTTCGCCCCTGGTGCTACCCAAAATTCAATAGACAGTTCAAAGGGTTAAGAGGTAGGTGCACACAAGGGGTCTTAATCAATATAAAAAAATTTTTAATAGTGCAACCACAAGGCAACGTTTCGGTCCAGTCTAGGACCTTATCAAGCCAACAGAATATGAACATATATATATTTATATATATATATAATTATATATATTATCCAAAATACACGAAGGCACTCACAGGTCTTTGTGAATAGAATTTAACTTTTATTAACTACTAATAAAAACGCTATCTATTTCAGCAGTGAAGCCGTCCTCAGAATCACGATAAATATGGAGCCAGTCTTTTGCAGTAGAAAAAGGCTTTATAAGTTATAAACGAACGCCTGCCCACATATTATGCCGTGTTTCGGGAGTCACAGCTCCCTTTCTCAAGATATGGGCAGTAATGAAACATCAACAATACATTATGTTTTATACAGTTTCATACAGGAAGTGAAAACACACCAATTAACCCACATACCCTAATATGTATAAAGCAAACACATAGGGTAGCTTTCCTATTAAAAATATTCTTACCCGACTTGTGTTGAGAAACTCAGGTTCAAAGGTTAGGGTAGTAAAATTTTATTACTTTCTTATGTGTCTGTGCCTGCTTTGTTAGTGAATTTTCAATGTTTAGTAACTGCTCCTAACTGCCCCCCTCCCTTAGTCATGCCCACTTGTAAATCCAGCGACACACTATACAACTCATTAACATATCTTCCTGGCATGCTGATGGGGGAGGGGGGCTGTGCTGTGTCAGACACTTCTCCCTCAAACAGGCAAGTAGATATGCTGCCAATAGTGGATGGGGGAGGGGGACTTTTGCTGCTGTGTGAGACGCTTCATTCTTCTGAGAAGCAAGCAGACATGCTGGGGAGGCTCCTGTAAGTGACCTCCTGTGGCTTACTACTACAGCATCTCTCCCCCTCTCACTGGTGTCTGTGCATTTATACTACCAAAAACCCTGGAATACCATGATATTTAGACATAGGCAGACAGAAATAAGATGGATAGAAAGACAGATAGACAGACAGAGATAGATGGACAGAGACAGACAGAAGTAGATAGAATCAGATAGACAGAGACAGACAGACAGATAGATATACAGACAGATAGATACATAGACAGATAGACAGGCAAACAGATGGACAGACAGATAAATAGATAGACAGTTATATAAATAGATAGACAGACAGACAGAGAAAAAGACAGACAGACAGGCAGACAGACAGACAGACAGGAGACCAAAATGATTAATCAGCTCATTATATTTGGGATTGTGTTAATAAATGTTTTGATGTATTGGGAGATCCTAGTAAGAGGTCCTTGGAGGGACACAAAGTAACATACCTGGTTTGAGTGACAGGTCTTTCCCTGTACATGCTGTTATTCAAAATGGAGATTTCTGAAAATCTACAGCTCGGATTTCAAATCTGGAAAAAGTGTTGTAGTATTGGACCGTTACACCATCTAAAGGGATTGATTTTGAAAATTCAATTTTTTGGAAGTATAGCTGCCCTTTAAATAATCAAAACTGGCCACGTCATTTTAATCTTTGCCTTTTTAAATACTTTAAACCCAGTGCAAACAGCCCGGCGATCCGATAAGGATGTTCTAAGAGCATCACTAACCGGTGTTTTTATATTACGCCACTTTTAAAGCCTGCTATTAGCTGGCGTTTAAAGTGCCACAATAGAATGCCGCTTTCGGCATATAACATCACTTGTGGCAGTTACGCGGTTAACTCTCTCGTTAGCCACGAACTGAGTTACACTAACTGATACAACATCGGTTAGCGTGACTTAAACTCCAGAACAGGATCGGTGCGTCTCTAGGTGCAACGATCTGTATATTTGTTATAGAACCTCACAGATCCATTAACAAATACAATAGTATGCCAACTCTTAATGCTCCGCCCACAGTAATTATACTATATATAATCTATAAAGGAGGAGGAGTTGCTTAAAAACAGAAATTTATTGCATGAGTATAATTCTCCTCTAAAGTTGGTCATACATGGATCGATACTATGGGCAAGAAAATTAATAATCCACCACACTGGTATTAGCAACTTGGTTACCTCTATCTATGCTTCTATCCTTCAACAGCACAGAAATGATTCACAAAGTTACAAAGTTGATAGAGGTAACACACAAGTGACAAGCAGTGCATATACGTGTGTCTCGAAACATGTTGTGTTTGCACATGTATATTATAAATATATACAAACAAGGGGATAAGTGCAAGCCATTATACAGATAAATAAAAATTCAATTAAGTTAAATACAATTTCGGTTAAGAAAGTGGGGGGATGGGTACAAAGTGCTTAAAGGGCATGTCCACCCCCAAAACTATAATTCCCCCCACTACTGGCCCCATTGTGTAGTGTAGTTTAATCCAGAAAAATATAACACTTGGTCTCCGCACACCCCTTTAACGAAAACTTGATGGTGCTGGGTGCTACTATAGGGCCATAGCCACTGGCCACTCAATCATATAGCGTAGAAAAAAGAAACACATAGCGCACTCCAGTCTTCAACAGTGTTCTGTGTATTTATTCACACATATAACGTTTCAGTACCAGTGTGGTACCTTCCTCAGATAACGTGTAGTTTAATCCTTACCTTACATCCCAGCTCCATCTGGTTCTTTTGCTATCCCCCCCTAAAGTCCCAAAAAACGCCCACCAGGAGTACTGCAGAGTCCATATAGGACTCTGCCCCCTGTCTCTCCTCCGGGAGAAGTTTGGCATGCGTACTGCAGCCCTTCTCCCCCTCCCTTCCCCTCCCTCTCCCTCCCGATTTAGATTCCCTCCCCCTAGCGTAAAAACATTTTTATGTAATATTCTCCCTGTCCCCCCATCCCCAACCGCTATAGTTTTAAGTGCCCCAAATATTACTTACCTTCCCTCTTTCCTCCGCCGCACTGAACTCTCGGCAGCCGCGTCCGTGATTGGCTGCTGCTCAGCCAATCACAGATGCGACTGCCGGTCCCGCCCCTCTGCTTGCATTTTCTCGCAAGCAGAGGGCCTGGCAGTGCGGCGGAGGAAAGAGGGAAGGTAAGTAAAAAAATCAGAACTTAAAACTATAGCGGTTGGGGCTTGGGGGAAAGGGAGATTATTACATTTTTTAAGAAGGGTGGACATGCCCTTTAAAAGGACTAACAATCATTTGCTCTGCTGATGCTCAGAAAGGTAGGAGGACAGTCTAGATTTGAAAGCATTAATGGATGTCACCAGGCGAAGCGAGAGAGAGTTCCAAAGGTAGGGAGCAGCAAAAGAGAATGGTTTAAGGCGGGAGCAGCAGTGTTAGTTGGGGGTCTGTGGAGAAGATTTCCTTGCGAGGAGCGAAGGGCACGGCCTGGAACATAAGGGACCAAGAGAGAAGATAAGTAGGGAGGTGCAGTAGAGTGAAGGGATTTAAAGGTTAAAAGCAGGGTATTGAATATGATTCTTTGTTTGATGGGAAGCCACCCTATGGAAGTATCGAGGTTGCAGATTCTCTTTTGGAGGAGAGTGAGATGATCCGAGCTACTGAGTTTAAGATAGACTGGAGAGGAGAGAAATGAGAGGCCAGGGGTCCAAGCAGTAGATGTTACAGTAGTCGAGACGGGAGATTATAAGGGCATGGATGAGCATTTTAGCAGAGGAGAAAGAGAGAAAAGGGCAGATCTTGGCAATATTGCCAAGATCACCCAGAGAAAAACACAAAGACTGAACCCTAACCCCACTTATTATATACCGGCAGAACTCTAGCTTGAAGTCCAATCACACTGATGAGTGGTACAAGCAGGTCTTAACTCAAACCCTCATTGGAGGCTACCTTGTAGCCAAAAAGCCTGAAGGACGAGAGAGAAGGACTCCCTGACCGGGAGCAGTAAAGTGAATGCAACCCAGTCCCCACTGTGTCCCTTGCAGCAGGCCCTCCCCTGCATTTCGGACTTGGATCTGGAGACTCCTCTGCCTTTTCCCAGATCACAGAAAAAAACTTAAAGGGCATGTCCACCCTAATAATTTTTAAATGACTTTTTTCATATAATGTAGGGCACCCCTGCCCACCCCCAACCGCTGTGTTAGAATGTTAAAAAAAAATGTAGAATGTTACTTACAGTCCCTGAATCCTCCAGCACACTGATCTGGCCCCCTGCTTTAGAATTCTAGAAATCCTAAAACCCTACAAATGCCAAGACCTACTTAACTCGAGATCTCCCATCAGCCTTCGAAATTACCCCAAACCTAGACACATTACATATTGAAAGAGCTCATAGACTGGGACCCGAATGCCAGCCAACAAACCTCGAGTTCGGAAGGCGGAAAACCGGAAAATCTGCCGTTCGCGAACGAGGTAAATCTGCCGCGGATTCGGATTCGGATCCGCGAACTGGGCCATCACTATTCTATAAGCAGGAGGCTGGGAAACTTTAGCCCGGTGGGGGCCCCTACAAATTTTCGTTTCAACTACACTCGCTGGGATGGAGTGAACGGTATTCCAATCATGAAAATGTCTTATTTCAATTCACCAAATCAGGCATTGGATAGCATACCCACAATTCCCAGCAACCACTCTACACCCTTAATAGATCAACTTAACATAACCTCTTGGATTGTGAAAGGCCTCAACTCCCCGGTCAAACATACCAGAGTTATTACCCATTTACAGAGACTTCACTCCCATATTATACCCACTGGAAACAACAAAGGGAAGGCTTGCTTAAAGCATTCTGGATTGGAGGCTGCTATTCTGCCTCACACACGTCCAAATCAAGAGGAGTTGCAATATTGCAATACTATTACATAAACATCTCCAGTTTGAAATATTAAACTCAATAACAGAAGGATGCTATTTGCTTCTAGATGTCAATATCTTTGACACTCCCCTTTTTATTCCCAATATATAGGCACCAATATAATGGTTCTAATGCATCTTTTTATTTTCATTTACTACAACTCTTGCTGACTCACCCCTTACATAATCTTATATTTGGAGGAGTCTTTAACACTATACTAAACTCACAACTAGATAAATCAGCTTTCTTACCAACAATTAGACATAGTCCTACCCCCCCTCTTGGAAATAGTCACATGACTTAACCTATGCGACCCCTGGAAACTACTTAATCCCTCTGATAAGCAATTAACCTATTTTTCCCAAATCCACAACTCCACCTTATCAAAATATTCAAATATAGACAACATAAGTATCCCAGATCATGCCCCTACAATGACTATACCACAATTCCCCTTTCAAAACCCCCAGGAATACAATTGGTGCTTCCCACAATATTTAAACATGTCCAAAGACTTTCAAACATACTTGGAAACTCAATGGTCTAATTATACCGATGACAACATAGAACACCTGGATACTCCCATCCAAAGCAGCCCAAATGGGGACTATAATAGCATACAATGCTTATAGGAAAAAAATCAACCAGGAAAAATTCTCCTCCCTCAATAAAACCCTTACAGAAGCCTTCAACATTTACCACTCGGATACCAACCAAGAAACATGCAATCTGGCAAAACAACTTTTAGACCCACATCTACTCACACAGGCCAGATGGTCTGTAGATGCCAATTACAATGAAAACCACAGATGGGGTAACAAATAGGCCCCCTACTAACTAAATTGGCCCACCCAATACACCCGCAATACAATATTCTACAAATAAAAAGCATTTGCACTGGCCAGGTCTCCTCAAGTCATCCAGATATTGACATTGACAATATAAAAAAGAACAACACATACTGTATTGTAAATATCAGAATTGATATTACATTATTATATGTAAGTGTAGGGATGGTTCTAATATAAGAAAGATTAGAGCCTTGAAAAGAACACGTAGGGGGTAGAAAGGCGAGGATGACGGCAGATGGAAATGTTGCAGGGTGCAGGGTTGGGAGTAATATCCCCAGCAGCAAGAAGGAGAATATTAAACAGGGAGTGGAGGTGGATAAGGATTTCTACTGAAGTTTCCTGGGGGTGTTTGGACTTAGTGAAAGGAACAGCATTTTGTAAGTGCTGGTAGAGTGTGAAGGAATAGTGGTAATTGGATGGAACAAGAGAGGCAGAGATAAAGACAGAATAGGGGTAGGAAAGGAAATGAGTGGGAAGGAGATTTTGAAGCCAGGGAGTAGATAAGTGATAAGCAAAGCAGGTCCTCATTTATCTGATTTTACCCCCTTTATAGAGCATTTAAGATGTTTACTCAGTAGTATACAGACTCCACTCTTTATGCTTTTTCAGGTCGTTAAGACCTCATACATTCCAAGTTATAAATTTAAGTGTAGAACCCATTACTGCAGTTTAAATGAGACATGCTCATTTGTGTTTTTGTGTGGCACAGGTAACAGGATATAAAATAACAGCAACATAAGCAATCCAACAATACAACTCACCTACCAGGAAATCTGATTATTTCTGAGGGTGCATTTAGTGCTGTTTCTGCTGAGTCAGGAGTTGGATGGAATCTTATGAGCGCAACAGTAAGAAATGAAAAGACATCATTCTGAAACTTTTACAAAGGTGTACACAGTTTGGGAAATTGTTCAAAGACAAAGAACCACCCCTATTCTCACATTCACAGGCTTATACACGCTGATCTAAAGACTACTAAAAAGGACACCACCAGGTTCAAAATGGCATTTGCGTGCCTTAGCTGTACCTGTTGTTACTCAATAATCAAAGGTAACTTTATCACACATTCCCTTAAGGGACATAAAATCTCTATTAGAGATTTCTTTACTTGTGAAACTGACTGTGTTATATATGCACTGAAATGCCCGTGTGGTCAAATGTACATTGGGCAGACATCCAGACAGGTTAAGATTAGCAGAACACAAAAGTTCAACCAGGAACTTTGGTTTGCAGTCTAAAAAAGCACATACGCCAGTGGGTAAGAGAGTCACCCTCTCTACCTTACTTTCCTGAATTAATTTGCTTTTATTGAACCTCATGCGATGTTGTTTATTGAATAGACATGTATATGTAATATTCTAACAGTAATTTTTTGTAACCTAGTTTACATCTGGCCACTAGGTGGAGCTGATGTTCCTGTAATTGTCTCTGTTGTACATTATCAGGGAGATTCAATAAAAGTTCTTATCGTTTAAAATGGTGCTAAGTTTGCCCCAACCAATCAGATCTTATTTAACATTTGAAAGCTAAAATCTGATTGGTTGGGGCAAAATTGGCACCATTTTTAACAATAAGAACTTTTATTGAATCTCCCTGTATATATCTAATGGGGTTGGGATCACTTTGTCTGTAACTACCCCTGATGAAGGACCAAAGAAAGGTCTGAAACATAATGTGCTACACCTCTAATAAACCATTATGACACTGCTGGATAGAATACCATACCTGGCTTTCTCCAGTCTTTTTCTGATATGCCCCTCAGCTCCCTCCGCGAATACCAAGAATTGCAGGTTTGGCCTATGGGACCTATTTTTTTTTAAAGCCGTTAAACTTTTCTCTGTTTCTTAGAAGCACCTGCTGCAAATGGGTAATTGTGTCAGGGATGGGCTGTACTGTATCTTCCAGCAAGGAGATTTGTGTTTCAGCTTCCCTGAATCTCTGTCTGCAGGTCGTGCTGAATGGCTCCCAGAAGCCACTGCTGCATTTCCATCAGCGTGGGCTCCTTGTAAGTAAGCTGGGGGTTTTCCCTGGGGCCACTGTCAGGTGGTTTTTGGTCTGGTGCAGCCTTTTGAGCTGTTTGCTGTGGGGATAGTGGCATAGCGGCTTGGTTAGTAGCAATGCTGTGCCACGCAAATTGTTCTATTTTTTGGGGTGGTCCGGAGGATTTTTGCCTCTTAGGCTTGGTCATCTGAATAAGCTTTTAGAATATCAGGATTAGCCTTGGATCGTGCAGTGGTATCAGGCATTCTCACCACGCATCCTACTCCATCAAGCTCCCAGCTCTGCCCCCCTCCCCGTAAGTAACTAAATGGCAACACATCATACCAGAAGACATGTCAGAAGATCTATTAACAGCACTTCAAGCTCACTCAAGCTCACATCTTCAAAAATATGTTAAAAATCTGCTACAAAAGGTTATATTTCTTGCCACAGATAGGAAAAAATATGAGGAAATAATAAGTCCCACTACCCAAAATACAACAACCCTCCAGCCAATCTATTTCATTGCCTGTGGCAATGCCCATTCATTCAATCCTTCTGGAATTCAATATTAACATACTTAACAATCCACCTACTTAACTATGTTCCTTTCACCCCAATGTGGGCAATCTTCGGTCACCCCATGTCATAATTTTTAATATCACCACTGGAGGAAGTCTTCTGTCACCCATGCTGCAATGATAGAAACAAATCCAAAATACTGTACTGCCAAAGCCAGTAAATGTAAAACATGTAAAGTTCAAAAAGTGGGGAAAACATTTAAAGGGCATGTCCATCCCCAAAACTATCATTTAACCACATACTGGCCCCACTGTATAGCTCTAAAAAACCCTTACCTTACATCTCTGCTCCAGATGGTTCTCCTGCAGTGCTTGTGCAAATCCAGTAAAGTGAAGAGTAGGAGCTGTCTTCCTATAAAAAGCTTTGTGCCTCTTCTCTTGGCTCCCGGAGGTATTGCAGGCATGCACTGTGAACTGATCCTCCCCCCTCCCTCCCACCATTCAGATCCATTGCGCTGTAGGTTTAGTATAGCATAAAATCCTTTTGCTGTAATGTACCTCTCCCCCTCCCAATCCAAATGGCATTGTTTGTTTTAAAAAAATATAGAAAAAACGTACTTACCAGCCCGGGATCCCTCGGCTGTATCAATAGCCAGCAGCCACATCTGTGATTGGCTGCCACTCAGCCAATCAGTAAGAAAAATATAAAGGAGGGCAGTATCAATATTATCACCTCCCTCAGTGTGACTTACAACAGAAGACGTGCAGGGGACCTAATGTACTAATATAACAAAATATGTGGACAACCTCCATAGGCAGAGGTGTCAGAAATGTCCCCCATATAGCACTGCACACATGATAGGGTAAACATATCTCTTAAATGGCCAATACATATCAAGCCATGCATATTGAATTAATCTAAGTGGGTCAAAGTGAGAAACAACCATAGAAAAAACACATATATGCCTTTTTGTTCTCATTAATTTAAACACAACCCACCCAAAATAATAAAAAATAATAAAAACGGTTAAAATCTTGCCTCCACATCCACACTAACTAGTCGGCACTATACCAGTACGGCCCTGACAAAGTCACATGTCTATGAAGAAACGCACGTCGGTGTGTTTTACCTGATGGTGGATGATAGACCATAGACCGTAGCCGGCGGCACGGGTGAATGTAACCTTGGAAATTCACGGATGGATGCTAGATGGAGAACCGGGAGAAACTGGGACCCCTGACCTATTGCGGATTTGAAAGCCAGGAGACTCCATTGGTAGTTCGAGTTGGGTGAAAATCTTCGGAACAGTAAGTCCTGGCAGGATGATAACTAGAAACCTTTTTTGAAGCATGTCGTACCAGTACAGTGCTGACTAGTTAGTGTGGATGTGGAGGCAGTTGGGACTCTGTGATTACATTGAGTTGGATCAGTGACTCCACTTTTTATGGACTGTTTGATTCCAGACCCCCCCCCCCCTTTAACATGATGGTCTAACAATCATTGAGAACACCGTCTGTTTTTAACTGTTTGTATTATTGTGGGTGGGTTGTGTTTAGATTAATGAGAACAATTAAGACATATGTGTTTTTTCTATGGTTGTCCAGGATTGTTTCTCACTTTGACCCACTTAGATTAATTCAATATGCATGGCCTGATATATAGCAGCCGTTTAAGAGATATGTTTACCCTATCATGTGTGCAGTGCTTTATGGGGGACATTTCTGACACCTCTGCCTATGGAGGTTGTCTACATCTTTTATTATATAGAATGGGGACAGTGATCTTAAATATCTGGTTAGGTATAGTGTAGTATAGTATAGTATAGTATAGTATAGTATAGTATTGTTATATAGAATGGGGACAGTGATCTTAAAGATAGGTAGGTATAGTGTAGTTATAGTATAGTATTAGTATAGTAGTATCGTATGGTTTATATAGAATGGGGACAGTGATTAATCTTAAATATATGGTTAGGTATAGTATAGTATAGTATAGTATGTATGGTATAGTATTGTATATAAGAATGGGACAGTGATTAATCTTAAATATTGGTTAGGTAATATAGGTATAGTATAGTATAGTATAGTATAGTATAGTATAGAATAGTATTAGTTATAGTATAGATTGTATATAAATGGGGACAGGTTAATCTTAAATATCTGGTTAGGTATAGTGTTGTAGTATAGAAGTATTGTTATAATTGTAGTATGTTATATAGAATGGGGACAGTGATTATCTTAAATATCTGGTTAGGTATAGTATAGTATAGTATAGTATTGTTATATAGAATGGGGACAGTGATTAATCTTAAATATCTGGTTAGGTATAGTGTAGTATAGTATAGTATAGTATAGAATAGTATAGTATAGTATAGTATTGTTATATAGAATGGGGACAGTGATTAATCTTAAATATCTGGTTAGGTATAGTATAGTATAGTATAGTATAGTATTGTTATATAGAATGGGGACAGTGATTAATCTTAAATATCTGGTTAGGTATAGTATAGTATAGTATAGTATAGTATAGTATAGTATAGTATAGAATAGTATAGTATAGTATAGCATTGTTATATATAATGGGGACAGTGATTAATCTTAAATATCTGGTTAGGTATAGTGTTGTATAGTATAGTATAGTATAGTATAATATAGTATTGTTATATAGAATGGGGACAGTGATTAATCTTAAATATCTGGTTAGGTATAGTATAGTATAGTATAGTATAGTTGTAAAGTATAGTATTGTATTGTTATAATGAAGGGGGACAGTGATCTTAAATATCTGGTTAAGGTATAGTCGTTGTATACGTATAGTATGTATAGTATAGTTATTATAGTATAGTATTGTATGTGTTATATAGAATGGGACAGTGATCTTAAATATCTGGTTAGTATAGTGTTGTATAGTATAGTATAGATAGTATAGTATTGTATTGTTATATAGAAATGGGGACGTGATCTTAAATATCTGGTTAGGTATAGTGTTGTATAGTATAGTATAGTATAGAATAGTATTTGTTAGTATAGAATGGGGACATGATTAATCTTAAATATCTGGTTAGGTATAGTGTAAGTATATTATAGTATAGTATAGTATAGTATAAGTTAGTATATAGTATTGTTTATATAAATGGGGACAGTGATTATCTTAAATATCTGGTTAGGTAAGTGTAGTATAGTATAGTAAGTATAGTATGTATAGTAATAGTATGTATTGTTATATAGAATGGGACAGTGATCTTAAATATCTGGTTAGGTATAGTGTTGTAATCTATATAGTATAGTATATAATAGTATTTGTTATATAGAATGGGGACATGATTAATCTTATATCTGGTTAGGTATAGTTATAGTATAGTATAGTTCAGTATATAGAATAGTTATTGTTATATAGAATGGGACAGTGTTAATCTAAATATCTGGTTAGGTATAGGTAGTATGAGTAATAGTATAGTAATAGTATAGTATAGTAGTAGTATAGTATTGTTATATGAATGGGGACAGTGTCTTAATCTTAAATAGCTGGTTAGGTATAGATTGTATTGTATAGTATAGTATAGTAAGTATTAGTATAGTAATTGTTATATAGATGGGGACAGTGATTAATCTAAATATCTGGTTAGGTTAGTATTATGTTAGTATGTTAGTAGAGATAGTATGTTATATAGAATGGGGACAGTGATTATCTTAAATTCTGGTTAGGTATAGTATGTATAGTATAGTATAGGTATAGAATAGATTGTTATATAAATGGGGACAGTGATATCTTAAATATCTGGTTAGGTATAGTGTAGTATAGTATAGTAGTCTAGTAGTAGTTCGTATTGTTATAATACATGGGCAGTGTTAATCTACATATCGTTGGGTTGTTGTACTGTCGATAGATGTCCTTGATTTTGGATGGGGGTGTATCTTAAATATCTGGGTTAGGTATAGTGTAGTATAGTATAGTATAGAATAGTTTAGTCATTATAGTATTGTAATTATATGAAATGGGGACAGTGATTAACTTAAATATCTGGTTAGGTAATAGTGTAGTATAGTTAGTATAGTTAGAATAGTATAGTATGTATAGTATATATGGTATATAGAATGGGGACATGTAATCTTAAATATCTGGTAGGTATGTGTAGTTTCTATTGGTATGTCTAGATAGTCATCGTATGTAGTAAGTTATGTTTATAGAATGGGGACAGTGATTAATCTTAATATATCTGTTAGGTATGTAGTATAGTATAGTATGTATAGTAATAGTATGTATAGTATATATAGTATTGTTATATAGAATGGGGACAGTGATAATCTTAATATCTGGTTAGGTATAGTGATAGTATAGTATAGTTATAGTAATAGTATAGTATAAGTATGTATAGTATTGTTATATAGAATGGGGACAGTGATTAATCTTAATATCTGGTAGTATAGTGTAGTATAGTATAGTATAGTAGTATAGTATATATAGTATAGTAGTATGTATTGTAGTATTGTTATATAGAATGGGGACAGTGATTAATCTTAATATCTGGTTAGGTATAGTGTAGTATAGTTAGTATAGTATAGAATGTATAGTATAGTATAGTATAGTATAGTATAGTATTATAGTATTGTTATATAGAATGGGGACGTGATTAATCTTAAATATCTGGTTAGGTATAGTGTAGTATAGTATAGTATAGTTGTTAGATATAGTTATAGTATTGTAGTATTGTTATATAGAATGGGGACAGTGATTAATCTTAAATATCGGGTTGATTAGTGGTGTATAGTATAGTATAGTATCGTATAAGTAATAGTATAGATAATAATAGTATTGTTTATATAGAATGGGGACAGTGATTAATCTTAAATATCTGGTTAGGTATAGTGTAGTATAGTATAGTATAGTATAGTATAGTATAGTATAGTATGTATGTATTGTTATATAGAATGGGGACAGTGATTAATCTTAATATCTGGTTAGGTATAGTGTGTATAGTGTTATAGTATAGTATAGTATAGTTAGTATATAGTATAGTATATGTATTGTTAATAGAATGGGGACAGTGATTATCTTAAATATCTGGTTAGGTATAGTGGAGTTATGTATATTATAGTATAGTATAGTATAGTATAGTATAGTATAGTATTGTTATATAGAATGGGGACAGTGATTAATCTTAAATATCTGGTTAGGTATAGTGTAGTATAGTATAGTATAGTATAGTATAGTATAGTATAGTATAGTATTGTTATATAGAATGGGACAGTGATTAATCTTAAATATCCTGGTTAGGTATAGTATAGGTATAGTATAGTATAGTATAGTATAGTTATAGTATTGTTATATAGAATGGGGACAGTGATAATCTTAAATATCTGGTTAGGTATATTGTTATAGTATAGATAGTAAGTATAGTATGTATATATTGTTATATAGAATGGGGACAGTGATTAATCTTAAATATCTGGTTAGGTATAGGTGTATGTATAGTTTGTATAGTATAGTATAGTATATATAGGTATTGTTAATATAGAATGGGACGTGTGATTATCTTAAATATCTGGTTAGGTATAGTAGTGTATAGTATAGTATAAGTAATAGAATAGTATAGTATTGTTATATAGAATGGGGACAGTGATTAATCTTAAATTCTGGTTAGGTATAGTTAGTAGTATAGTATGTATAGTATATAGTATAGTATAGTATGTGTTATAGAATGGGGACAGTGTAATCTAAATATCTGGTTAGGTATAGTATAGTAATAGTATAGTATATATAGAAAGTATAGTATAGTATAGTTATAGTATTGTTATATAGAATGGGGACAGTGATTAATCTTAAATATCTGGTTAGGTATAGTATAGTATATTATAGTATGTTATGTATGGTATTGTAATAGTATTGGTTATATAGAATGGGGGACAGTGATTAATCTTAAATATCTGGTTTTAGGTTAGTGTAAGTTAAGTATATGATATTATAGTCTAGTTATAGTATAGTATAGTATATAATAAAGTATTGTTATATAGAATGGGGACAGTGATTATCTTAAATATCTGGTTAGGTATAGTGTAGTATAGTATAGTATAGTATAGTATAGTATAGTATTGTTTATTAGAATGGGGACAGTGATTAATCTTAAATATCTGGTTAGGTAGGTATAGTATAAGTATGGTATGTATGGTATAGTATTGTTATATAGAATGGGGACGTGATTAATCTTAAATATCTGGGTAGGTATAGTATAGTATAGTATATATGTATAGTATAGTATAGTATAGAATAGTATAGTAATAGTTAGCTTGTTATATATAATGGGGACAGTGATTAATCTTAAATACTGGTTAGGTATAGTGTTGTATAGTATAGTATAGTATAGTATAATATATTATGTTATATAGAATGGGGACAGTGATTAATCTTAAATATCTGGTTAGGTATAGTATAGTATAGTTATAGTATTATTGTTATATAGAATGGGGACAGTGATTAATCTTAAATATCTGGTTAGGTATAGTGTAAGTATAGTATAGTATAGTATAGTGTATGTTAAATGTATGTATTGTATATAGAATGGGGACAGTGATTAATCTTAAATATCTGTTAGGATATGTATATAGTATAGTTATAGTATAGTATAGTATTGTTATATAGAATGGGGACAGTGATTAATCTTAAATTGGTTAGGTATAGTACTAGTAGTATAGTATAGATTGTTATATAGAATGGGGCAGTGATTAATCTTAAATATCTGGTTATGGTATAGTAATGATAGTATAGTATAGTATGTATAGTATAGTATAGAATAGTTAGATAGTATAGCATTGTTTATATAATGGGGACAGTGATTAATCTTAAATATCTGGTTAGTTATATGTGTATAGTATAGTATAGTATAGTAATAATATAGTATTGTTATATAGAATGGGGACAGTGATTAATCTTAAATATCTGGTTAGGTATAGTAGATAGTATAGTATAGTATAGTATAGTATAGTATTGTTTTATAGAATGGGGACAGTGATTAATCTTAAATATCTGGTTGGTTATGTGTAGTATAGTTAGTATAGTATGAATAGTATAGTATAGTATAGTATTGTTATAGAATGGGGACAGTGATTAATCTTAAATATCTGGTTAGGTATGTATAGAATAGTATATTATAGTATAGTATAGTATTGTTTATATAGAATGGGGACAGTGATTAATCTTAAATATCTGGTTAGGTATAGTATAAGTATAGTATAGAATAGTATAGTATAGTATAGCATTGTTATATATAATTGGGGACAGTGATTTATCTTACATATCTGTGAGGTATAGTATAGTATAGTATAGTATAGTATGGTATGGTATGGTATAGTATAGTATAGTATAGTACAGTACAGTATAGTATAGTACAGTATTAGTATAGTATTTGAGGTTGAATAAAGACATATGTCCATCCATACCAACCCATCTAGCAATATCCTCATTTCCTGCCGAACTGTTGATCCTAACATTCCTTGTTTGTACATATATGTTTGTATAATGTATGTATAATTTTATTTATAAAGCGACACTTGGGTACGCAGCGCTGTACATTATAAAATACAGACATGGTTATTCAATAAAAGTTCTTATTGTTTAAAATGGTGCTAATTTTGCCCCAAACAATCAGATGTTAGCTTTCAAATGTTAAATAAGATCTGATTGGTTGGGGCAAAATTAGCACCATTTTAAACGATAAGAACTTTTATTGAATCTCCCTGATAGTACACAAAAAAAATTAAATACAATTTCATACAATGGTTAAGAAAGGATATATATAAATTACTTAGATTGTAAGCTCTCCGGGCAGGGATCTCATTCCTAATGTGTCGAGGCTTGTTGCACTTATATCCATTTATACATATTTATATATATGCTTTCATAACCGATTTATGAAATTGTAATTAATTTCATTTTTATCTATCTGTATAATGGCTTGTACTTATCCCCTTGTTTGTATACTCTGTATTTTAATAATGTACAGCGCTGCGTACCCAAGTGGCGCTTTTATACTTTAATCATACATAAATACATGTATAAATTGATATATGTGCAGAATGCCTTGACACATTAGGAATGAGATCCCGCACCAGGAGGCTCCAATCTAAGTGGGAGGGACAACACACAAATACAAGTTGGGGATGGGTACAAAGTCCTTAAAGGTGCTAACAATCATTGTTGTGCTGATGCTCAGAAAGGTAGGATTACAGTCTAGATTTGAAAGAATTAATGGATGTCACCAGGCAAAGTGAGAGAGGAGAGAGTTCCAAGGTAGGGAGCAGTAAAGAGAGAACGGTTTAAGGTGGGAGGCAGCAGTGTTCATTCGGGTTTGTGGAGAAGATTTCCTTGCGAGGAATGGAGGCATGGCCTGGACCAAGAGAGAAGATAAGTAGAGCGGTGCAGTAGTATGAAGGGTTTAAAGGTTAAAAGAAGGTATTGAATGTGATTTTTTGTTTGATGGGAAGCCACCCTATAGACTGAAGTATCGGGGTTGCGTGTTGTCTTTTGGAGGAGGTGAGATGATCCGAGCTGCCCAGTTTAAGACTGGAGAGGGGAGAGATGATAGGGCCAGGAGACCAAGTAGCAGAATGTTGCAATAGTCAAGACGGGAGATTATAAGGGCACGCATGAGCATTCAGTAGTGGTGTGAGGGCAGAAAAGGGTGGATCTTGGCGGATCAGTGAGTTTGATCAGAGAGTTTGAATAGTCAGGTTTGATTAGAAAGGGTGCAGGTTTATTGAATTTGGAATGCATGTTTGGGTCTTTACAAAAACCGCGGGCAACATCGGTACACATTATAAAAGTGCCCAAAAGTTCTGTGCACACATGGGACAAACAAGAACATGAAAAGAAGATACTCACCAAAATTCAATGTGTTCTAATTAACATTTCATTCAATCAATGGAAGATGTCTGCAAGTTGTTGGCTCCCATCCTGAAATTTAGGAAGCTTTCAGATAAATAACTTTCTCTCGTGAATTAATGTCTGCATACCTGCATGGCTTATAGACTGGGAGAACTGCACATCTTTGTGTG